>NW_019091410.1:1138704-1246547 GCF_001949145.1 Acanthaster planci
TGCTCGTTTCATATATTTATCTATCGGGTTCAGCTAAAGGAGTCCGAAAGGAACAACCGATTTGGATCGGGGATAATTCCCTTTAGTGATACTTGTGGGCGACTTGTGGGATCCTGCTTTTTAATTTAAAAGTAATGAGAATCACAAACTCAACAAAGTGCTCGAATGGTTTCAGGAATAAAATTTTATTTTGTCCTAAATTTTACAGCATTTTAATTAAAGGTAAATTTTTCTCGGTCAAAACCAACCAAAAGGTTAATGTTAAAGTAGTCGTATCTGGGAGAGCGAAGTTATTCATCCAGGGCCTTGATGAATGTTACGTAATTTGTATTCTGTCGCCGGAAAATTGCTTCCATGTGACAGAAGATACTTTGGGGGACAAGTTCAAATAACGCATTGTTCTTAGTTTCGATACACACAGAATGTTTTGAACGGAAGGGTGAGATGACACTACGTGTGACATCAACATACTGAGAGGGTAAGAATAGTTGTGATGGTGCTTTTGATGGACTTGGGGCTCATGAGCCGCCTAGAGTGCAGAAGCTCTTCATCGATGCGGGGGTGCAAGCTGGGTCCGTAGGGCACGTAAATAAAGTGACAGACGTCCACCAACGTCTTTTAACACATCAAATCAAATAAAGAGGGGTTGTGTTCTTGCGTCTTGAGTTAGTGTCTTGCTCGTAGCCTAATGGTATTCTACTGCTGCAATCGCATGAAGGCTCTTGAGACCGGCGGTGAAAGATGCGGGATAACCGGCAGTCTAAAGAGAGGAGTCCATTACACAGAACGTGAATGATCGGAAACAGCCTTAACGGCACTATCCGCGGAACTCTTTAGTAGCAGGCATGGACCATTTAAGACAGATTGTTTGGAGACGCGATTGGTGATTAGAGATACAAGAAAGGGAATGAGATCGCGATTTCTTTTGTCAAATCTTGAAAACAAAGATGAGTTTCGGGAATGAGCTTCTAGCTTAACAATCTTTCAGACCTGGCACTGCATGGACGCATTGAAGTTAAATATATTTGACCATGCATGTAAGGGTGGTGAAAAGTTGAACAGAGAATTCCGTAGAGATCATATCGTGATCTGAGTACACAATCTTGTTTTTCCCTAAAGGTGGCTGCTAGAAACAATGGCTGGCCGTCGCGACGGCTCATACGTAAAAGAATAGGTCACGAAGTGTTGAAATCCCGCACCTAAACACGACCCTTTTCAGATTAAATTTAAGGGGGCAAATGTACATTTTGAACAAATTACGGGTAAAACGAAACAAGCCACCAGAGGTGAGTTTTCTGAAAAATTTGGCTTCCTGTACAGACTGTAGGTAAAATGACAGTGGGCTTCAAAGCCCACTTGACATCTGGAAATGGTTCACTTCGTTTGACGTTCTATACGAACATTCCATACCTTTTTGCCACAGAACACATCATAAAAAAGTTCAAAACACGACGTAATTCACTCAAACGCATCCAACATTTCCCGATGTCGGCCCACGTTTTGTCCATGAAGAGTTTGTCTTAAATAACTGAACCGAGAGGCCATACTTACTATAGGTTTCAAATGCAGATTATCCAGGAGAGAGTAATTCATGTTAAAAGGCGGCTGCTGTTGATAGTACATGACTTGCTGCTGGAAGTTCTCGAAATTTGGGTTCATAGCAGAGGTGTAGTACAGCATCAACACCGACCGAAAGTATTTGACACGTTTCGGCTGGAAACCTTCTTTGTTGAACAGCCCACCTGAAATAAGACAGACTGACATTTCAAGTTTTTAATTAAGCATCCTAGTTTTTTCTATACTTGTACTGTATGAATAGTGTCTCCAAGGTTGACGGTGATGAAACAATACGGCCGTTTTACAATAGTGCGCCACCAAGAGTTTGCAACACGTTGGCCAATCACAATGGGCGAAAGTTGTCGACCCAATGCGCGTTTAGAAAGGGTCGACAAATTTCGAGCGTTGTGATTGGCCAAAGCGTTGCAAACTCTTGGAGGCACCCTATCGTGAAACGGCCGTATTCGCATAAAGCAACTGTTGATTAACACTGTCTGACATTGAATGAACCGACTATTAATGAAAGAATATTTTTATAGACAAAATAAACATGGCTACGTTTCTCCCCCTATTACGTCTATTCCTTTTGGTTTGAAATATCTCCCAGTTTTGTTGTTGCGGTTGTACAGCTCTTATTAAATGCTTTAATTAATTTATTGCTCAGTCGATTTCGTGTCAGTTTTACTTATCACAGGCTGATTCGAGAGTGGTAAGTTACTCCCACTGTAAGACTCTCTTATGGCGAAGCTTATATGACACATTAAAATAATACAGCGACTTTAGCTGCACCAAGCTTCCCCAAAACGTCCTTGTCAACGTCTGTCTTTGTCTTTCAAAGGTTTCTGGCGATATTTGTCGCTAGAACGTAGGTACATATCCTTATAAAAGGCCAGACTCAACAAATTTTGATCGTACCTTATCCTGGAATGTACATGTACACCCATACCTGAGCACATACTTTGAGTGAATGTCACACGTCGACAACAATCCTCCCTTAAGCAACTGATTTCTGAAGTTTCAATGGCTTACAAAAGTCGTATCAGAACGTGATTCCCCATTTCCTTTAAGGATCAGCAGGCCCTTAATTTGACACTTTCCCACAGTCAATGGCTTGCAACGTACTTATTGTATACACAACCACAGAAAAGGGAATAGCTAGCTTCGCATCATTGAGAATGCAACCCATATCATCAACGCATTCTCAGCCATTAAGTTCTGGACAGCATCCCTCACCCTGCCAATTTGAAGCCGGCGATGACTCAAGAGCGCACACGCGGCTTGGGCTCTTTTCAGCGTCGGCTTTCCATGACTGACACATCAACTCCCGAGGGTGGGCCGTCCCCACGTTTCCGTTAACAATCCCACAGTAAACAGCTCATTTCCCGAAAACGTATCTGACCCGCAACTGTAGTCTTGTGGCGTGTACAGCCAGCTCAATTTTGCCCGAGTAAAGTGCTTTCATGATCCAGGCGAACAGGTACAATATAACTGACCCTTTTTTCTCCTTAACGTAATGTGATGCACTTCAAATGTGGAGCAGTATTAGATCGTGGCTTAGATTAGAGTTGTTAATGCAGAGGCGCCGATGACAATACAAACCTCTCTTAAAAGAAGACCACGTCAAATTCGACATGTCATCGTTTTGTAAAGAGATGTGTACGCCGATGCGAGTGAATATTTTGAAATAACTTCACTGAACGCATGCCCTCCGTTTAAAGTGCAACTGTACCTACAGATCAATTCGGCCCCGATAGCAATTATTATAGGATATTTGTCTGTGAAAACGGAGAGGTGCGATTGACAAGTCGGCCCTCACTTCAATACAGGTCAATACACATTTTATCTAATTGGAATTGGTCAGGCATATCGGGCATCGAAACGTAAAAGTGCAATATCAGGAAAGCTTGGCTAATATTACTCTCTCCGGGAGGGTAATAGACTCGTTCAACCGTGTCATTTTTGCTGAAAAAAGGCACACGAGCATACAATATTATATGATGTTTACTGATTCACTTTTATGTTTTCTTCCCCTGAAATTCTCCCCAATGAAAGTTTAACAGGCCTCCATGCTTATTTGCAACTCGCCATGAAAACGCTGACAACATGGCGCCCTTTGGAGGAAACACGGCGTCAAGTTATACCCAGCAAGAAATGAGACCGNGACCAACACAAAGCGGGGGGGGGGGTTCTCTCTGTCTCATACCTTGCTGCATATGTGTCAAGTTCGGTTGAATGAAGCGCTCAAAAATCGACGCATTAAAAAACAACCGCAGGTGTTCGTTTCAAACAAAGCGAAGCACACATCTGTGTCTTCGAAAAGAAACGAACGACGCCTCTTTACTAGAGAACATGATGTACTCAGAAAAGCCACCAAATCTATCATCGCAGCACTTAACGGTAGGTAGCGTTTGAACTCGGTTATCAACGCGTGCTGACAGACGCCAATAAAAAAAAAACCTTCAAATGAAGTTCATGCCGATAGGATAACGTCCTGAAAGGCACCGGGGATTATATATTGAAAAAAGGAAAGAGAGGCTAAGGTAATGAACCAAAAAAGGAGCACATTAGGCAAAAATCCCGTTAACGACGACGACGAAAGCTCACACGGATGCAAGATCTCTGAAATAATGATTGTGGTAAGTTCCCATCAAGAGTTGCGTTAGGGCCTACATGAAGCAACGAACAAAACATGCCAACGAACCATGACTTTAATTCATACACCTGACGTATTTCGTCTTTACCTGTCAAGAATGAATCTTTCTTTTCAGGCTTGAAAGAATCTTCGAATATGGTGACAACAAGATATTCTCCATCATCGAGCAGACCTTTGGCGTCTAAGTCCTCCATGAATGCCTGTAGTTCATATTCTTCGCCCAGGAAAATATAAACTACAAAGGAGAAAAAGGAGGGTACATGTTTCAGAAGTAGGCTCCAAAATAAAATTTCGATTTTTGTTTCAAAATTTCTCGGATATAGGAGTGTTGACAAGAATATATTTTTTTAACTTGTTCGGGGCTGTAGGGAGTTAACTAAAGCCATAAATGCGCTCTGTGAATATTCTTTTATTTTTTATCTATCTGTTGGAAAATGAAGAGGAACAGTCCAAGAAATCATGAAAAGTTCAGCTCGAAGGAGTTATCCTTGTGGGAGAAAAGGGAGCATTTTCTACAAGTTTCCTTAACCACAGGAGAACAAATGAATTTCCACACCTTGTATGTAAAACAGGTATGCATTTGCTTGTGTTGTGTTTGTGGTTTGGTTTGAGACAAATCACTTACTTCTAGTCGTTTTGTATGTTTGCTCTATGATGTCAGCTAGTCGTGCACTTTTCATGGTAGGCCACACAAATCCAAAATATGGCGATTCGAAATCCCAACTGTGCATGACGTTGATGCCGTGCAACAAGAACGTCTCTTCAAGGCTGGCTTTGGCACTCTGGTGTTTAGGTAGGTCAGCGGCTACAATCGACACTACGCGCCAGCTGAAGTGATTAAGAAGAGTCACTACCGACTTGGAGAACTGCTTATTGGTAGGGAAGGTGCGGGCGAAGGTGCCATATTTTTCCTTGTCGCTGACCTCTTCCGCAGCGCATAACTGCCAAGGAGAAAGTGGAAAGCACCCAATTCATTATTGAAGGAGCAATATAAAGAATATACGACGTGTTGAATTCAACTACATTATAAAATTTGAGCATACTGCACTCAACGTAACGCAGCAAAACAGTGCCGCTGAATTGTTTGCTAAAAATGGTTCCCTGCACTTCGACCATCACAATCAGTGCCAGCCTAGCACCCCGTAAGGAATTTGCGATCTTGGAACAAGTGCATGCTCAGTATGATTTTGAAAAGCCCAAACGTCTTCCTTTGGTCATTAATGCACAGCTATTGTGTCAAGGTGTAAAACAAACCCACAAGGTGTGTGCATTCGGTATGGGGTAGTGCATAAACCCATAAGTGACCTACGGTCAACGCCATTACAGACACAGTCGCCTTTAAAACAGAAAGATCTCATCACAAGAAGTTGGCATTAAATGATCCACAAAAGCTAACTTAGACCTCATTGTGAAATTCCCCGTTCCCACTCGCAAACATGGATTTGTAGGTGGCACAGTCCCAGAACTGATCAGATGAGACTTTGTCTCCAGATCAGTGCCCCAGCTCTTAATTTCTACCCTTCAATTTTATCCAGGCGATCATCGGAGCAGAATGGGAGACGCAGTATACCGGTAAGTAACATCATGTGCCGTGATGTGCCGTATGATTTACATTCCTGCAGTTGTAATTATCCAGGTTTCTAAAATTTGTCTCCCACTATCGTACAACATTACTGTAGCACAATTCCGTGATGAAAATGTGAACACTGTTTGATTAATTTTTGCCACCATTTATCCCGGTTATCTACTCATGTTTTTGTATATGAAGTAACTCCAGCGTCTTCTATGCTGAAACTGAGGATCGCGGAGACAATTATCTTCGCCAGGGAGACATTTTGTTGGCAGACACAAAGTCTACTGCAACTTCCCCAACCATGCATTTCATATAATCTTGTCTATGCATGGCATATTTATGTATTATAGCAGATGTCGCCAGTACAGTGATGTTCTCAATCAAAGGTCATATCCCCCCTTCGATTTCTCTGTATCTTTTCGTTTCCTGGACCGCGTGACAGCAGAACTAGATACACAATCGCGTGGAAAATTAATGGCTTTTTATACTCGATTGATCCTAACTAATGAAAAATGTCACGCTTCAGGGAGTATAAAAACATGAAAACCCAATAGTGGCGACACAAACATACGGGTGCTGGGATACATGACAGAATTTGACGACCAATAGCACTCTTGTTGGGAGGTATATAGACTTTAAAGGAAGCATGTAATAGGATTTTTGTAACTTGAATACACAGCTTTATACACATGTTACAATGACCCTTTGACAAGGAGTGCCTTGCATGACATCAGAATAACGAACTCATGCATATGTTGATGAAAATGTTTTCTAACAATTGGGAAACCACCACCTTTTCACTTCCAATTGAAACAAGTACTCGGATCTTTTTTGCATTGTAGCACATAGTAATACTCACAGAAACAAGTTGATCTGAATTCCGCACTGCATTTTGGGGACAGCCACAAATCTTCCCACGAATATAGAGCTTTTCATTTCTATCACGCGCAGAAATGTCGCGGCCAAATTAATTCATCTCTGCACATCAATAAAAGGGGCTTCTGCTCAATGTTCCCCGTCCATATTCTTCATTAGAGAAGAATTAGATTATACCTTTCATACAGATCATTTTCAATAATAAAATTCTGGAATTAATATTTAACGAGTATTTGCGGGACGAGAACGGCACTTCCCGGAAACCGATCCATCACAGTTTCCAAGCACAACCCAGCATGTCTGGCACGGAATTAAGTCCATTCCTGAAGTCGATGAAACAACGATTTGTACTCTTGAGAGGGCATTCAAAACGTGCCACGCGGTTCATCAATGGAGATGGACACGAAACCATCTAGAGCATAAAATTGGTCAAGTAATTTACATCGGCTATCAGACTTAATTTACGCCGAACTCCTAAGGTATTTGCGACCAGATTTGCTGTCAAGAAGAACGATGTATTTACAAATTTTTTTTAGGTTCATCCTCGCAAGTTCCTATTATCAAATATACCTCAATGTATAAGCCTACCGATTCGCCCACTCATTCGATTACTCCACAATAATTAATGCACTTGCTTCCTAATTCGGCTGAGCCAAATAATTTAAAGTAAATTGAGACTATATTGGCAAGAGCAACTTACATTTTAAAATGTAAGCACATGCTCTGAATTATACCTAAATGTACATGTATATGCCTCATTGGGATGCACCCACACTTTTGAAGCTCTTCGTGAAAGATAGTATTTGTCAACCTATAAGAAGCTAACCAACTAGAATTAAGTTAATATCAACAAAACAGTTCACATTAAACAGGTCAAGAAACACAGCCGCAGAGTTTGTTTTCAGAAAAACTATTCACCAAATTCTCTAGGTAAGATGGAACCGTTGCGGAAGCGGTTATTCCATTCACTGTTGTCGGTGTTCGTCTGTGAACGGTTCCCACTCTGATATCTGTTCTCATTATTTTTTAATCGGGAGGGTGTGAATTGAACGCAAATAACTTGGGTCAGTGAATAATGAACATAAATACATGTATAACAGATACTCGCTACCTCACAACTAAGCAACCATCCAGAACTTCGCATTAATTTCGGTTACTGGGTGAAAAATTAATTCGGTAGGAGCGCTACATTTTATACAGTGCAATGACAATATGCTCTCCTTTTCTTTCTCTTTCGCTACTTATTTATTGCACTGCAGACAAATGGAAAGAGGAGATGTTCAATTTCTTGTTGATTATAATACTTTTTCAAAGCGTCTCCGTGCTATGACAGGTGCGTGAATGAATTAAGCTCGCTTGACCTCATCTCACTCGTGCTTCTAAATCCAACTGACAATACAGACAATTCCTTAGTTTGGTTGGTATGAAATATTTAATATTTTGCTAAATTAACAGTGTTCCAAAAATACCCAACCGTTGTGTATTTTGAACTCGTGCGAAATGTACAGTTAGAGTCAGGTCCCATAATTCTGCATTGCAAAGCCAATCTCTTAACTGGGGTAACTCATCTATCCCAATTCTGAGAATATACAAAAGTGATTGATCTTGATATCAAACCATGACAAGAAAAAAGTCACGAAAGCAAACACCAGATCTTGGGCGCGCTTTGGTGGGGTTAATATTAATATTTTGTTCTTGTGACACGATGAGCGCTCAGGCCTATATACAGCAGTTGACAAAGGAAGTGAATTTCGAAGACGTGAAGTCCCCTATGGGCACGATAAGGATAGGAACAATTGGGCCTAATTGCTGGCAGTCTCTAGGCTACACGGACATTTGATTTTGAATTGACGTGGACTTGACAACGTATGGCTTCAGGTTGAAAAAGGACAAAAGGTACAGAGGTTATACTGTAAAATCAAAACATACGCTTTAATATGGGTCCGATCTGATCAATCGTGAGAGCATCTTCTGTTACTAAATACAACTGCTTCTCGGTAGACAGTTTTATAGCAAAGAGCTATATATTGCCTCCAAACATAGGGGGCCTATGTCAGAAAGAATGTCTTTGCTTAGGCCTATTTTTCGCTTTCTGCTAATTCCCCTTGGAAGTCGTTACGCAATTTGCTATCTGACCTAAGAGCAAAGCCAAACACAATAGGATTAAGTCGTTAATGATGTAGAACAATGGTGTAAGTTGGCTTGGTTCTACAGGCAAAGTGGAAGTTTTTTCCCCAAAAGAGAAAATTAACAAACAAACACGTCTAGGGGTGGTCACTTGCTCCCCGCTGCCCTCTGGATACGCCAGTGGTGTGAAATATCAAA
Organism: Acanthaster planci; assembly: GCF_001949145.1. The sequence continues at coordinate 1,147,689 of NW_019091410.1, forward strand.
GACCGTTGGACCTCAAGCTTGAAAACGCATAATGGAGCGTGAACCGCACCGGAAACAGAACGATTTAAGATTAGGGCGCATCTTGGATGCTTACACCTGGCGAATTAATGATGTCAATCAGTGCACGTACATAGAAATGCTGATCAAGTGTTTCCCACATTCAAAAAATAAAATAAAAAGACTAATAAATGCAATCAAACTGTGTCAAAACATTTCCCACCAGGACAAAAAAAAAACGTTAATGTATTACTGCTCATAAATTGATCAGTAACAATGACAACAGCATCAATGCCAATTTTGTTAGCCGCACGTACGCTAAAACACTTTGATTGTCATAATTATAGACATACTGCACCATTAGCTCATTTTTGATCAAATTGAAAGCAACGGTGAACTTGAATATTTTGTGGGTGACAATAGGTTAATTATGTTAAGATTTAAACAGCTTCTGTGGCTAACTCTGCTGAGCAAAGAAGAAATAAAAATTGACAGGCTTTTGTCTCGAATTAATAAGATAACCTGGGCATAATATTTGAGGACGGAATAATTATATAATGTAATTAAGAGCTTCAATGTTATAAAATAAGTCCTTATATTATAAGACTTCGTTACAAGGAACAAACTTTAAGAATAAATACAATAACTACGGAACTGCCAAACCTGATTCAAAACAACGGCAAAGTGATAGACTCGAAGATGTAATTTGAGGAAAATAAGGCTGCGTGCGAGCAATCCACACACAAATGGAAATATGTCCTAAATTCACTACGCAGCAACACAAAGCGAAACCAAACGAAAGACGAAACGGCATAAATCTGATACAAATGAAATGTTCATACGGAAGGAAAAAGATTAGGCTCGTTAATTGAGACAGTTGAAATAGATATAAAAAGTCTCAATTTTGTGAAGTGACCAACGACTGACAAGGTAATCAGGCGATGTCGAGAACTGTAACCGTGCTTTTGAAACAGGAAAGGAATGCGGTTTTAGCTTTATAACAGAGACTATATAAAAGTGCGGGCTTGCGACAATATTGAGATTATCTCAAGGAAACGAACTGCAACCGTTGTAGTTCTGTGGAATTTTTAAAAATTAAATCAAATTAATCACACCCCTCGAAGATATTTTGCTTCTAGAATAGTGTCGCCTGTGCCATGCCAATCTCCCGATCAGTTTGAACTTCCAGCTGCAGGGCTAAGCAACAGAAGCTATGACAGAACGCCAATGCTGAACATTTCACTGCAAAATGCGCCGGCATTGTACAATATACCATATGCAATACTTGATGAAGGCACAGACATTTCATCGGATGGTGCTCGAGTGCATTTGACCACTGGGTCGATTTCTCTAGGGCAAACCTAGGTGACATTGGGTGGCCTCTTAAGTGCCTCATCGGGGCTATACTGCCTAAAGGGCCCGGTGCAGTACTGCACGGGAATAGTGCGAATTAGGGATCAGTCACGTATCGGTCTTGTTGCCTGTCCAAGCTGATAGCTCCATGGTCCGAGTTGGTCGACGTTATTAAATGCTGAGCCGATTTTGGATATGCGATTCTACAGGGCAAAGCAGGTCAATTAATGGTAGACTATACAACGAAGCAGAGTTTTATCAAAGCGTTTCCATTTTCATGAACCTACAAAGATAACAGAAAACGCATGTCGATTGGAAAGACAGCTTTTCTCTTTCTTCGGCGAATATGGTCTTCAGCCACTAAATTGACTAACTGACCGTCATAGCTCTCAAGAAAATAACGAGATGACCGTGTCTTAACCAACGAAGAAATCGATCCGTTTTGAATTCGATATTTAGCTGCCACTGTGAGAAAATTACACACAGGGACATTGCCCACAAACATTCTGCATAGGCCCCACAAATTACAAAGAATTCATGGCTGAAGAAGACGTTTAAATCGACACTGTAACGCTGAAAATATTGACTAAGAGAAACAACTATGCAGACATTTTGAATTCACACGAGTAACCGGATTAAAATACAATTTTCAAAGTTTAATATCCAGCAATTTCGGAACAGACACACATAATGGCGCTGCGGTGTTAACATTTCCCACTTCTTAAAATCCCAACACATCACACACATTGATTTCAATCTGAAGTTTTCCCATAATATTAACAATTTTATTTGGAAATTAAAGTACTGACAGTTGGTTCTGGATTAACATGGATCACACTTCGGAGCCAGTTCTATATACAAAGAATAGTCGCACCCTTTCTCAACTCCCTTGATAATATAACAGCAACGGTAAACATATTTTCCCAGTTTCCCCATGCAATCTGAATCTTGCTCTCAGCTCAGTCCAAATTCCAGATGCAACACAGCTGGAGGGTGGCTACTCCAAATTACATTAGCAAACACTCACTAGCCCATGGTAACCTGCAGCCGTTCATAAATCAAACATTTTTATCAAAAGAAAATTGATTTGAGGGACCGGTTTCCAAACATGCACTGTCGCCAAGGGTATATGTAACTGGAAGACTTTATTTTATTAATTTTTCTTCTCTCGAGTGGAAGAATCTCTGTTTAAAACAGATGGACAGAAAATGTGTATGTACGTTGTGAAGGCTTCTGATATATTTCTAACTTTGAACTTTTTAAAACTTGTACCTTGAATACAAGTATTTGGAACTTGGAAAGAAAACCAACCAAGAAATTTTAAAAAAATCAAGTTCGAGGCCAAAAATGTAATCTTAAATGCGTTCTTGAACTCGTTCATTTCAGTCTGATTTTCATTTATCCGATTTCTCAGGTAAAAACATTTTTCCCATTCAAACAAAATCATTAACAATACATGTATACTCAAAACGGTGCTCACAACCATAAATGTCGAATGCTACGTCTGACAAATAACGCATTCAAAACGTCTGGGTGGTCAGTAATAATGGCAACAACGTTTAAAGAGCTCCAAAGTTTTAAGGACGATGAACGTCCTTCCCTCGGCCTTTTATATAACGACCCTGTCTCCTCGTAGAGTTTTACTGCTATATATAGCATGATAGCTACTCTAAAGACAGATTGGAAACTTTGAGAGGCTGGCGAAAGCAGATATACCGCTCCTTTACTGCGCGTGCTCACAACAATGCACGCATGTTCAGAACGCACACATGCTCAGAACTGCTAAAAAGGACCGGTATGTTTGCCGCCACCAAGTGTCTCAAAGTCTCCCATTGCTCGGTTGCATAGCTGTGATACTTTTCAGGAAGGAGACTGCAGGGCGTTCACAACAGAGAAGTGAAGTGTTATTGTGAATGCCTTATGATGTTGCTGTCAGCCAATCAAAAAACTGAGTTTATAGGTCGGATATCACAAGAAAAATGTTTGAAGTATGAGCACCAATTCCACACCCTCCACAACTCTGATATGATGTTAAGTCAAAAATAAGGAACAAAATAAGAGAATGCAGTCAGACTGCTTTGTTCAACGCTGCCTCAGCAGTGCAAAGCCGCCACTAGATGTGAAAGTTGTTTTCCCGAAATGTGCACATCTGTCCTTCGTCACCTTCCGCAGCGATTAGTCTAGCCTTTTCATACGAGTAGACCTGCTAACAGTAATATACTTCTTGAAACTAACTAGGTATTCTTTTAAATTAAAATATATTTTTTTTAAATGTGCACTTTTGAAACTTTAAAAAATTCCCATGCTCAATTTGGCTGCTGCTGTGACATAATTAACAGAAGACACTCCTCCGTTTAGGGGTTTTCCGTCCACATTGTCATTTTTGGCGCTATGAAAATATTTGTGAGAAAACTTCGCTCGCTGACAAACTATTGTGAAATGAAACAAATATGGATCGCCAATGTAAACAAAGCTTTTGTGTTAAAAGATTAACAGTTGTAATACTTAGGTTACTGCCTTGGATGACATCACACTTTTGGTCATTTATGCATTAGCACCAAAATGCCATTTATAAATTTAATTACTTTTCTAATACAAATGCCATACACAGTAAATTCAACTTTCTGATGCATATAGTTGTTGATAATGGAAGTATATTAACTTCGGGAAAGATTTTGCATTGAGTTTTCGAAGTTGCAGAAATATGTCATATATAGCTTAAACCTGTATTCCAAGGTAAGTCAAGCATTTTAAATGTTAAATAAGCAATGTAGGACTCTGACTACTGCAAACGTCAGTGGAGTTTGACAGCAGTCTGCAATCGAATTCCAGCCCCCTACGCTAAAACTGCTCTACGTAAACGTTACCATGGAAGTCAGTTTTACGAAATGCAATTACCGTGTTACGCTTGCTATTGTCATGCATGGCAAACAATTTAATCGAGCACAAAATTCCTGGCTGTATGAGAAATAAACGCCAATATTTTAGCATCAATTGGACCGAAAAATGAAGTAGCTGGAGCATATAACGAAGCAGCTCATCGCAGCTTGCGCTAAGGAAGCCGATTGATTTCCGCCGTTCGTATCTACCGGCGCCCCCGAAATCCATCCATCAATAAGAGGCAAGATTTGCCACCAAAGCAAAACACCCTTTAGGTTATGAAAATATTAGCAAGGCAAAAAAATCTCAGACCGTGGCGGAATGGGCAGACTGAGTAGGAAACAGTTTGCGATGAGACGAACTTACTATTCTGAAGCTGACTGGGATAAACCATCGGAGCGTGGTTCCAGTACATGAACGTTGAACAAATGCTCCAGGTATAATGCGTCCAGTGGAGACGCAGAGAGGAAACTCGTGCAGGCGTAATTTTCTTTCTCAGATAGTTGAGACGAATGACTGCAACCCACCCAGAGCAAAACAATGTGTTTCGAACAGTTTCAAAGCCCGCTCTGCGCTGCATTTGCAACGAACATTATTGTATCACTCACACGAGTGGCACTTAACTTGTGACGTGCAACTATTCAAGAGTTAACGCTAATGTGAAGAGGGTTCAAATAATTCCACTACAACACTACTGATACCAACGTCAAAACGCCAACAACGAAGCGCTCAAACGCTACTGCTTTAATAAATATACACACTCTATGTCAGCTCTGCTTTTCACTACCGGAGCTTGGTTAAGCAAAGATTCACAATAGGCTGCCTTTAGAAAGTCCATTACTAATAACACAAAATGCTGAAAGAGACAGGCCACTGGTTATTATGATTTGTTGGATGATGCGTGCATTCAATTTGCACAAAGAAAGTCAGTTCAAGATATGAAGTATTTAGCATTGAAGAGCGTAAGCTTTAAATGTCCAAACGAAATGATATGGCAGTTAGTTGCATTAATAATGTCAATTATAAAATATATGTCAGGTTCTTACTATTCAACAGTGACTACATTATTCATCGGTTTGATGAACTCACGGAGTCTAAATGAGCACGCATGTAACCACCATTGATATAAAAGATGTATGAACGGTCACCGTAATTTGTTTATGCTTAAGGCGTCCCAAACTGATAGAAACATAAGTAGGAATAATTTATGCAGTGGTTGAACTAATCTCCAATAGACTTAACATTGATGTTCTGACATACGGCTACTAAACATGATTTAAGTCATATACGGGAGAGTCTAAGTTATCATTATCAAATCAAACAGGGAGCTTCTCATGCACTGAAAACACCCATGTGATGAATGTTTATACGGCTACCCCTTTCCATTTTAATTGGCTAATACCAAGATTACCTACTGCCAACCAAATCAGATGTTTGGCATTAAGTTCGAGACCAACATGACAACAAGGAGGGCAACATCTGGAACAGTTTTCCTTGGGAAGAGGAACGACAGACCTCGGACACAACACTCGCCTTGCAACGTGTACATAACATTGATCGGGGTAATTGGCCACTTAAGCAGAAACTTCAATTGTCTCCTCACCCTCCGTCACCGTGGCAACGCTGCAAGGAATTTTCATGTCGGAAGGCTATGTACTAGGAACGTCGATGATGGATAACAGTGTACAAATGGATTGGCAATGTGGCAGACTTTCAATGATTTTATGACATTTGATATGGATTATTTAACTGAGGTCATTTTTGCGTATAAGGCTGCAGTGTTTTATACCGACTGACATGCTCACGGAAAAAGGAAGTGCATTCTTTTGGAAAATATGGATATTTATACTCACTGTTTAACAATCGCAGATCCATGGCATATAAAGATATAATGATTGAAAATGACGCGAAATCTCCTTGGACGTTGGAATGTAAACTAATAAAGCTTGTTATGAAAGTTTAAAAAGAACATCAGAAATTAGGTTTGAGTTATTCAACGATTTAAGGATGTTATTTTCTTGTGAATAAGAAACACAACGCCACCTGTATTACTTAAATAATCATTGCATGCAAGCGTGCTTTTGCAGATCTCGGATGAACGAGAAACCGCACTATATTTTTGTCAACTACAACCACTAAGTTTCCCCCATATAAACTGAACGTTGAGTTTGGCACTTCATGAACCCCCTGCATTGATGGGTATCTGAAACCCCCTCGTTGTCGGATTAAAGCAGGATTGATTGCAAATGTGTTCTGAGTGTCCGGCCCCCCTGACGCCAAGCACTGTTTTTTCTCTTCATGGTGCATGACAAGACGAAATTGATGAAATCTCCAGCCACTCTAGCATCCCAAGTTAAGTGTCACTGCTACGCCCCTAAGGAGGAATCTGACACCACTTTCGTCTCCACACAAACATGTGTATGATATTTGGACTTGGGATGTTAAAGAGGTGCCTGCGCCAAGCATCATGCTTGTAACACCTTCCGCTCAGTCGAAGGTTTTGAGTTCATATTTAGGACAACTTAAAAAGTGGGGTACTATAAACACTACAGTTTCAGAGGAATTAAATCAACACCATGCACCCTGTGTCCGTTTTATATCCACAAAAGCTTTTGTTCTGGTCTGATTACCATTTCATCTTTGATCTGGATCAGCTCTGTCCCTCATTTAATTAGATTCAGGGAGTGTAAGACGTGCTTGATATGAAGTTCCTGTTATCACTCTGACTAATTAACCGATGGATTACTTTAGTTGACATGATCATATTGTAATATTGAGTTTAAGAAATCAGCGCAATCCATTTTGTGGTGCTGGAAGTAAAGTGGCTTTTATTAAGCAACAGCTTATATTGAACGATTTCTAATAACACAAAACAGCCAACAGCCCTAAGAATTGCTACAGAAGGCAAAGTCTGAAGTCTACTGGGTGAATCTGCAAGTGCAATTACTCCGCTAACTGGCGTTTTTATGTTCGTGAGAAAACGAGATGGTTCACTGGCTGAACGATATCGGTCTCAGAAGCACACCTGGCTAGCCGTAACGGGCGTACAATGACCGCTTGGCCACCCACAGTAAACTTTATTTTCATTCCATTACCCATATCAACCAGACAAGTGAGCACATCTTCCGTGGAGACGACAAATTATAGCATTCTTTATTTTATAACTACTTACGGTTGTCCACCGTAAACCCAAATTTCGTTCATTATATGTCAGCTTCACAGCACGGTGTTGCGGTCGGTAAGGTACCAAAACACAAATCCCATTACATACCGACATAAAAAGTCCCCTGGCAACTGATGTTTGTATAACGTCAAAACGTGTCATAAAGCATGTATGCGACACAGTGTTCTTTAACACCTCGGGTCATAACACCGCACATGTTTACTGAGTCAATATACAAAACGGCAACCCTAATTTTTTTGAAGATCACGACCTTTTGAGGTAGCAACTTGCAATGTTCCCGTAAATGGTAGAAAATGTGCCACTATACTGATTCCACTCCCGTTCGGACGTGACCGTGTAGCCTATAATCCAGAATCTGACCTTCCTACACACCGTTATCGTTTTCACAAAGAGACCGAGATTTCGACAAGATTTTTTCCCATGTCGGTTTTAATTGAATATCTTTGTTACATTCACAGATGCGCGCGCGAACATGCACGCCCCTTTCCTCTGATGGAAAAAATACATTGAGCAGAAGGGTGTAAGTGTGAATTTTCGTTTTCACGAAGCGAAACACACACCTCCTAATTAATTTTGGCTAATTAATCACTCTGTTCATTCTTTCTACAGGTTTCACGTAAAAGAATAATTTTAGGGCTTCCTTACTGTATGCATAAAGTTTTTGCGATTATACTTTATGACCACGCTTTCGAGTCAGATTACACGTCAATAGAAGTCTAAAATCCATTCTAAGATTACTAACCAATAAATGTAGGCACTGAGGAAATTATATCTGCAAACATGGGAAGTTACATGGTTTTTTTGACGAAATCGGCTCGCTGTGCACTGAGCTCGAAATAGAAGCTATATTACAGTTTGGACTTTACCATTATGCTTCGAAGGTAATAGTGAGATCGCAACATTTTCGCGTTAAGTTAATCCCTTTTCGCAGATAAAACTTTGAACTAATCCGATAACTCTTTTACTTTTTACCTTACATTTATACTCCTCGTTTCTGTTTTCAATGCGTTTTGTGGATTCCCTCCATTGTGCTTTTGCTGTTGTTGTATTACCCGTTTATAATGAGTCCTACAACATTTGACACACCACACAAAAAATATCGGTGTCTATTAACGGATATGATATTTAAAACGAAATGAATGTTTAAATGATGGTCGGTCGACCATCATGGAAAAGAAAACAAAAAATCTGTTTTCTCAAAAACGACAGCGTCCTGGGCAGAGACCGAGGCTTTTACATGTATTTACTTTCCTCCATGCAAGAATTTCGTGGATTATTCGGCAGTCCCATTTTCGTAATTTCACCAATGGTGCAACCTACATTAATGCCGAAGCATCCAACATTTTCACCCTTACTGGCAGACATGACGATCAACAAAAACACAGAGATTTACAAAAATCATGGCAACTGAAAGACTTCAGTTGTCACAAAGGGAATTCCTCAGTCTTTTTGTAGCATAAGAGACAGTATTCATGACGATATTGTTTCCAAAGTGGAAATCCCAAAGAGTTAATGCTGGCAGATGCAAGATCTCAATTTAATGTGACTTTAAATGATGCCATGCAACCAAAGACACGTAGTTTATGAATGAAAAAGTTTAACGTCAGTAGAAAATTGTAAGACACGCGGTCTGTTTCAGAGGGAGTAGCGGTACTTTTTACACCATACAGCTCGGTGACCTTGGCTCAAATCTCATTTTAAGTACAAGTGCGCTTTTGATGGGGCTAGATTCATGTATTGGAAGTCCCGCTAAATATTACACAAACATGTCATGCAAGTTAAATAAATGAGACTGCCACAAACGCTTTATTAGTTCTTGAATTAAGGGATAATATGAGAAAGTACTCATTTGCCTTTTCATTTCAAAACATATCAAAATAAAGGTAAGTTCTTCATACAACGAAGTTAATAAGAAAAGGTACTCACGAATGAAATCATGGGGAGGTTCCACGCTGTTGCTATACGGGCTTCAGTGGCACATGTTTGGTCCGGCCCGAAGAATGCCGCCACACCTTCCAACCACTGAGAAGTGAGCAGTCTGATGCTACCCAACTCATCACCGGTGGTATCATACTGATGCGACAGGACCAACCGATGATTTGGCAGCAAGTCCTCCCTATTATTGACGTCATTTATCGCCAGTAGAGCAGCCCCGCTCACCACGAGACCCTCTCGGAACGTGGACGGGTTATCATTTGATGGCTTGGCAGATGTTAGTAATCCGACGCGTACTTCTTGGAGATCGCTGGATGAGCCGGTCTCTTGAGTGGGACCCACGCCCAATGTTTCGACTGTAACGATCCACAGAACTGTCAGGGAGACAATCCACCGTGTCCCGGCCATTATCAAGGCCGATCTGCCGGCCGTACCGCCAGCAGCCAGATCGGCGGAAGTATCGGCCCCCTGACAAAAACGGCTCGTCGCGGTGGATCTTGCCTTGCTTGTTAGGGGAGACAGTTCTTTCCTGTGCCAAGATGTTGTTTTCAGTCAATTCTTTGCAGCTACGTAGGAAACTCATGAATAGTCCATTGTCACGGTCGAGATAATAGCTGAAAGTTCATCCTACTAACCAGCGGAATCCAATGCCGTTGACTGTTCGAAACACACTTCCGTGCGCGATCATATCACCTCAGAAGTTTCCTTTGATTAACCCCTTCACCATGTCGCTTATCAACCTGTGGAAAGGTGGGGCGAAAATAGTTAAGTTGATTTCCCTTGGCACACAGAGGCTGATGCCGGGCGTTTCTTGTGAAATCACAGACAACAGTACTGATCAAATCACATGTGGTCGAGAAGACTCGGCCCGAATCTGACAAGGTGCGCTAATTCACTGCTTATTTATGAAAACCGGGCTGTCCATACCCAACCGCACAAAATAAGCATACGGGAACAATACGGCGGCTCTGGACACAAGGCGGCGCTTTCAACGTGACCGCACAATGTGCAGTGCGCACGGTCACAGCAGAGATGTGGGCTGTTCCATCCAAACGGTACAGGGGAGTGTCCTCTTGATACGGCATTAAATGACAGGCTCTTGAAAACTATATTAAACGCGGGCTGCATGGCGGAGAAAAGACTGGTAGTGCTCTCTGGATACTGCAGAGGTGACTAGTTTGGAGTGACGTATTATGGCTGATAACCAAACATCAATTCTGAAATGGCTGCTTTTTCAATCCAAAGGGAAAAAAATTAAAATGAAGTTTCACTGTTGCGACGAACCGTAACACTAAGTACCGGCTAGTTACGTTCGCGATTTAAACAGCATTATCAGAAGACAAAGTCAGCAAATGAACGATAGGCATCCCCCTATAACAGCACACATTTAATGGAACCCCTGTCATAGGAAAAACAACAGCAGATTGATTAACTTAATACACAATGCAAATATTCAATTATCAAAAGGCCATTCTGGAAAGGAAATTTTTACCCGGCCTGTGTCTGAGGGTTGCGAGCCCCAAAACAGCACAGTACAAATCCTGTTGGAGGATTATTATGCGTTTGGTTGGGGACAAAAAAGGCATAAAAATTCCACAACGCGACGAATACAGCGAACCCCCACGCCCCCCCCCAAAAAATTCGAAACCCGCAGCAAAAAAAAATCTAGAATCGCCTTCGTTGCTTTGGTAAAAGCTCGAAACCTGGACAAGTCAGCAAATGAGCTTACCGTCCGTGACTGTATCTTACTCTTGGGGGTAATCCTCCACATTTTGTTTTGATGATTATTTTTCACGGTGGCCTTCACATTTTGACTACCACAAGAAAAATCAGTGCAAAAGGATTCATGCTCTTCTGAACTAATAAGGCGCAAAATTAGGCGTTCAAGGGCCAATACCTTTGGCTCAATCCCCCACACCCATCCTGCTGCCCAAATTGTTCACCTAATCAGTCCACCACCCGGTAATATAGTACGTCGCCACTCAAAGCGCTACAAAAGCACCAGGCATGGCGTCCTCCGTTCCCATATACCGCTAATGACTTCGCGGGCGAGAGAGTGGTTGAATAGGGCGAGCAAATTGGTCGGAACGTGCTCATTCAGCCAGTGTTGGCAATCAGCACGCGCGTTGCGAGCAAAGACGCACTGAAGGGTCCCTCTCAATGTACGTCAGGTCGGTGCCGCCGCAGCGAGGCACCGACAATCAATTCACAACTTGCCGCTTTCATTAATTTTATTACGGCGACAAGCGTCGCAACTTCCTGATTAAGGAACCAACGAAGGAAAGTATAGCCCCAAAATACACACAGTTGCCAACAGATAACCCTACATTGCAAACCATGTTTCAATACCATCAGGTACATTAATCTGTTACTCTGCAGCCTGAACAGGGTTGCTCAGACAGTGTTTCTACTGTTTTATTCTTTGGAAAATTAAACAAAAGTAAAAACATATTTCAACATCAGGTCTTATAAAACTTAAGTTCAGTATGCTGGGTTCTTAGTTGCAACAAAGGTCAAGAACTACTGAAATGTTTGGATAAATGATGTCTGCTTGAATCCCCTAGATATCAAGTGAGCAACACCATGAATATTCTAAAATGCACTTTTGGAGCCTCTCGACAGTCTCTTGAATTCGCCTTCTTCGCAGTTCCATCCATCTGAGTCGCTACATTGTTTGCCTCGATTACTGAAATATTAGTTACAGTTCTTCATGGAGTAGCACAAAGCACTGTAAAATAATTCCAAAACTGTTTTCAACCAAAAGTAAATATATACATATGTAAATACAGCACAAACGGACGAACCTTGGGCTCCTGCCATTCAAGTGCACGGCTACAAAATCTTTTCACACTTTGTATTCTGATCACCTTTTTATGGCAGGTTGCTCAGAGAGAGGGTTCTTGAACAAATTTATTTTCCCAGTTATTGAACACACCTCTAGTGCAAAGTCACGGACTATTCAATGACCATCTGTCAAATGCTCGCACAGCTTAAACAAAATCCAAAGCAACGCAACGGCTTTTTTGTGTGTCTAGTTACTTCATGATTCTGTTGCCAAGTAAAGGTGTCGTCTTGTGATAAGCATTTAAAATCACCTTTGCGTAATATTTGTATTATCTTATTCAAGAATTTCTTTTCTCGGGTTCGTTACACAAGAAGTATTGGTCACGAAGAAGAAAGGCACATCGCGGGTTTTCGACGAAGTATTCACGAGGTACATTAATTTTTTTTTACTGATTTATTTCATTGGTTTTAGCAAGCAATCGCACTGATTATTTTTTTATAGTAGGCATACTCACTGTTTTTATGCCTTTGCAAATCCGACATGCAAGAGATTCTGAGACACGTGACACCGTAAAACGCAGTAAATCAGCAAGAAAGAGTCTAAAATACAACTTGGAGGCACAGATATTTTGGAAAGTGAATTGCTTTAAGGCCGTTGTGGTGGAACATGCTCATACAGTTTTTAAAGAAGTCACCTTGGGACAAGCATGAAATTTTGAAGTAAACAGGCCTTTATCCCATCCTACAGCATGCTCTTTTCCCTGAAACCACTGTTCTGGCAAGCGTATGTTTTCCACACAAAGTTGCCGTATCAGTGGACACGAAGCAAAGTGCAAGTTGATGAGGGCGTATCGGGGGATTAGAGCGAAGGATAAGCTGCAAGCAACGGCAAGACGGGAGGGAACTCATGGCGGCTTAATTCATTACGGTACCGCGGGACAGCCTATCGGGAGTTGTCACCAGGCTACGGCAGCTATGCAAGTCTCGAGCTCGAGGGTTTGTGGGCAATGCTCTCACTACTTTGGATACCAACTGGGATTTTTCTGTGTTGATAAAGGCCCTAAGCTACGGGGATTTGAATAAAAATGGCAGGACTGTTGGGACTACTGGGAGCCTCAGTCTACGTCGAAGTAAATAGTACTTCACAAGACAGGGATATCATTCTCATAAGCCACACACTACATGTGACTTTAGTGCTCACAAAACAGTCTTCAATCTACCTGCTTGAAGTACAGGTGATGGCATATCACATAATATAAACAAAAGCAGCGTAGCTATGCATGATATTGGATGGTTTAAACACAATTATCTTTCAAACCCTTCTGTGTGTTCAACGGAGGGAATAGTTAGCAACCTAAAAGTGTAAGTACATGTACATCTTGCAAAGTTTCGGCTTGACCTTCCGAAAAAAAGGGTAGCCTAATCTCAAATGAAAGAATAGCAGACTGTCAGAGGCTAGGTAAAAGTATACTTCTTGAGTTAGAGATCTTTGAGGGCACAGAACTGGCATCAAAACGTATTTGGTTCCCTTATGACATCTCTGGTGGTGTGAATAGATAGGCACATTTGACATATCAAATCAGCCCTCAAACGACCTCAAAGCATCATCCCAAATATCATCAAATAGCCGAAGAAAGGATGGCAAGGGCAATTAGGTATGCGTAAAAATGCAGCAGCACTTCGGGCCATTAGCCTGGGAGAGTGATTTGCTGTAGCCATGTAACTTCTTTGCCCAAGCAGCACACAGGCAGGGCATTATAGGCCAATGACAGCTAGGGGTACAGAGGCATTTCTGGTGTACTCGACAACTTTTGTCGGCGCATGTCTTCAAAAAATTGGTTGGAGGACGCCACATTTGTTACTGTGATCAGGTACTTAATAACTGCACCAACCAACGATATCAAGAGTCTTAGTTTGCGAGCCATCTCCGTTCTACGGTTTCAGAAAAGCAATGCGGAGGCCGGCTATAGGAACTACATTTTCACTGAGAATTTATCAACTAATTTTGGTCGATTCTTAAACGCAGTGGCTCCGAGACGTGCAACAAGCCACGTCTCTTCGATGTCGCCGAAGCCGACTAAAATCGACCGCCATTTCACGCAGGCTGCCTCCGGTTATGCTTTGAGTAACTGTTAATAAATTACAGAAAATGGGAATGGCCGGATGAAACATAAACGATTAAGTATTGCACTTGGTCTTTCAGAAAGGTTCCAAAAGTAGTCTGCGCACTTCTTAACAGGACGTTTAATCTAACTACCCCTTCCCAAAAATATAAATCACAAAGACGTCCCTTTATGCAATAAACGATTGCAGATAAGAAGACGAAAGCCAAGTTTAGGTATGAAGCGTGAGACGAAGCTTTTGTGACATTACCTTATCGTATTAAAATCGACATTTCGTGCCGATGGGAAAGTGGGCTTAATGACAAGCATCACAACACAACAATACCCAAAGGTACTTTCAATCTCCTGTACACCCTTTTCTGTAATAAAAAAAGCAAAACAGATCCACCCCTCGACAGAAATGCCTGGCAGTCATTCGTACAAGACCACATGTCAAAATAAATTTCGTTCGAAGTATATCAAACTATGACACCTGAGTTCGCATAAGGAACTGCTTGGAGTATTTTCATTATGATACCAGAACTACAGACACTTACTAGAGGGTACACGCACTTTTTAGCGGTGATGATACAATGATTCAGAGCCTTGGGCTCTGCAACATGACCATATTCCTGGATTAAAGCTGAAAATGATGCAGGAGAGAGATATCCACAGGAAACAGCGTGCTTAAAATGCGAGGATCGCTATAGCATGAGCATTCACTGGAACCAAGCCAATTACATTGGAGATACTATAGCGCACAGGCGCGACCACACGTACATAATCATGCCCTATTACAAAAAAGGCGCTGGTTTGTCTCGATTTGTATTGAATTACAAAATACAACACTGCCAGCCAAAAAAGGTGTCGCAGACGGTAGAAACGTGAGACAAAGGGAAAAGTGCGAGACATCATAGCTGCATGTACAGACGTTCCCATCATCTTGTTCACGCTGCGAATGTATCAACACGTGGTATAAAAATGATTAGGGACGCGGGACAGTCACCTTCAAAGCCCATAGAACCTGTTATAGAGTCAAAAAAGAAAATGAAGTTCTAAACAATGTACCCCCACCAACACACACCCATCTCCACGTAGCTACCGCCGAAAAGGCTTGATCAATGTGACAGGCGGTTCAACCATGTACAGAGCACCAATCAACTGAATCAATCCAAATCTAAATCTAAATAGATGGGGGCATTGCAAGATAACAGATAACACTATTTCAGTTTGGTCTCCAACTTGTTTTGTAAGCTCAACGATTTCATTAATATTGCCTGGTCTTTGTGCGAGCTGAACGAGGGTGTTTTCGCAAGCGACTATTCTCCTCATTAAGTCTTACAGGTGATTCTGCAGCCCCAGGCAAGGGCTCATACACAGATGTAGAGAAATGTGATATTTGTACCAAAACAAGGAGGAATGCTTGCTGAGATCCAGCAGTCTAAACCTTACACTTTTTTGCCCACAGAAGCCTGTTTTACATTAGTGCTTACATCGTGCAGGCTGACGTCTGGCGGTCATGTATTATTAATATCAAAAATTAATCAATAAACCCAAAACGGTTCACATTACCATGTGCATATTCTATTTTTACACAATGAATGTAAATATGAAAATTGGAAATATGATACAACGTCACTGATGATTAAGCAACGGGGCGAAAGCTTCATTTCAGGTGAAGCACAGCCTATAAACGGATTAACAATCGGGAAACTTAGTGAAGTGACTTCTAGTTCCCTGGCTACCCATCATCGCTATTCTTAAACACTGCAATTATTAGACTAAATCTTTTCGCCAGTTATGGACCATCAGACACAAATGAACGAGATGCACGAAAACTGGACGTTTTGCCACTGATGTTTCGATTATTCTTTCGATCGATCTCACAAAAAAAATACTTCACAATGAAGCATCGCCTTGACCACGTTCTTACCAATGCTTCTTTCAAAGAGCAGATTTCATTTTACCGAGCGGGCAACGTGCAATAATGCTACAATCTGCGCTCCACAGATTTGACAAAAGCGATCTAAATGTAAGTTTAGGGAATGCCCTAGAATTTTTGGAGGAACGAGTCAATCTTTTGCGATGCGACAAATCAACATGCGCTTTTTGAAGAAATCACCTCAATGGGAAAAAGCTGCATTCTATCATTATTAAATGCCGGAGCCCAACACGAAGACTGTGGTTCCAGATAGTGACTGAGGTTATGTCAATAGCTGAGTAACGATTTGGGGGAAAGGATTGAGATGTCACTTTTTTCTTTGAAATTAGGAATTCGTGTTAAACCTAAAAAAGTTCACAAAACCAATTTGCAATAACGTGTTTAGTGGTGTTAACTTTTGAGGGCGAGTTAACTAAGCAAATTTGAGACCAATGTTAAGATCGCATGCATATTTGCGAAGGGAACAAAATTGCTTTGCCAGTGCTAGTTTTTTCACCTTTGTTTCTAAACAGTAATCAAGGAAAAGTTCAAGATTTGAAAAGTAACTGAAATAGACACCACCATGTTGGTATTCTGTTTCCTTCAGTAAAGCCACAAATTTTCTTCTCAATCCACGTCCCACGTGATGTCTTTTTTCCCGGGGCTATCAGAACGCTACAGGCCACTGCTGAAAAGCGCTCGGACTGTGGTTATGTGAACGAGCTTTTGGGGCGCTGATCTGCGGCATTAATGAAGTATTCTTCAAAGATGGGATAATATCTGACCGAGAACGGGGACTCCTTCCAAAAAGTTATGAACATATGGATGGATTGAAATATTCACATCACAAACTAACCATCTCTTCTTTGGGCACACAGAGTGTTATCAAGGGTGTTGTTAATTCAAGGACTTTCATATGCTTGCAAATCTTTATGGCTTCTGCGATGGCGATTATATTTGTAAATGATGCTCACCTGGGAAAAGGCATCAATGACAGCTGAAAATCTCAACAAAGTCACATGGAAATGAAGTGGACTGGGGCTTTTCCGATCAAACTTCATCTCCACAGGTGTAAAACTTCACTCTCCCCGAGCCTTAGCACGTCATGTTTGCATTGTTACTTAGTCAACCGAAAATCTCCGCACTGAATAGTCACACGATCATAACAGCAACTCATTTTTTTCACCGACCCAACTGATCTCAGAGCCTGAATATTGTCAACTGCCATCCCTAACGTATTCACTGTTGACCGAGACAGGTGCAAGGCCTCTTCTGTTACGGCTATCTAACAAGGTGCTGGGTAAGTGTAAGGGCAAAGTGTGAGTCAATACTTCTTTATCATCCATATCAAAAAATAAAATCTTTAAGATAGCATCCCAAAGGGGTTAAGGTGCGCAGGTGTCTCTACCTGGTTCCTCCATGGTGCAACATATTACTGTCTGCCGGCATCATGTGTCGTCAGCCACGTTGTTAGCATGCCATTCATTTCTAAGACATCAAACCGTACATCAACACTCCAAACTCCTAAGCACGCCAAGTGATATGTTCTGGCGACAGTAATGCCTCACCCCAGGGTCCTCAACAACAGCCCGAATATTGGTGGAAATAGCCTAGTTGAAGAAGAAAATTACATTTTCGTCTATAGCTGCACATAGAGAGCCATGAACAGGAATCTCCAAGCATTTTATGTATGCTATAAGTATAACACCATCACGAGCAAGCCTGCATACAGTAATTTTATTCCGTAGCCGTTAGTGCCGGTTCGAGACACAAAAATGGATATGACGGGTGCGAGAGATGTCCAGGCATGACAAGTACCTGCCCTCTCCCCAACTGAACAAAATAATGGCATCCACCGACACACTGCAGACACCCAAGCAAAAATGGAAGTTTGTGACGTCTGCATGATCGAACAAAGACTCAAGCAATCACTTACAAAACCTTGCACTGTCACATCAGCAAATGCAATTATCAATTTTGAAATGGACCTAATTTACACCAACAGATGAAAACGCGAAATTTGATTTAAAAAAAATTAAAATCTACACGTAGGCTGAAGGGTACCTCCCTCAAATGACAGACCAATATTCAAAGGTGTGCGTGAGGGAAATTGCCCTATTATCAATATTGTGGGGTAGCCCATAATCATCACGTGGCAACTGCACCACCACGCGTTGAATGGCCGAGGTACGTAGGTTCTCTTCTGTTAATCATCAGTCTAATTTCAACAAGACATTTACAGTCCATCTTTTTTTGTTTTTTCTCTTCTGGCCACTTCATGAACAGGGTCCCTAAAGCTGTTTCATCCTCTCGTCGGCTGCTACGGATGACCGGCCCTGAAGGCGTTGCCAGCGTGCACGGGGGAGAGGCTTGGGCGGGCTGACCCCGCTGCGGACCGACACTGATCAATCGGTGAGACCTTCGCATGGTTAAATCTCCCAGAAATTCAAGCTAGCGCAACATTACAGGTTTCCGTCTCATTAATCACGAACGGTGCTGGTTTGGACAGCTACAGCAAAAAAGATTGAGTCGCCTTTAATAACTGGTTAATACTTTATTAGATTAATGTACAAGAAATAAGTGTATCACGACTGACCTTTATAGTGTTATATGTTTGGCCACTGAAGATGTAAACGCATATTGCCAGCAGTTCGTGCACTCCATCACCATAAACACACAACACGTACAGAACAACTACCTTTTGTTTAACAACCGTTTAAGAACACAAACAACGGGAAGATACGGGAAAACAACCAAAGTACACGAATACTTCCCGCAATTCAGTCAGCGTTCTCCCTGGTAATGCTTACCCGTATTCTCAGAGGTGGTGGATGTTGGGCTTGGCAAATCGTGCATGACCAAGGTGCGTTCAAGTTTAGGGATGAGCGCGTTCGTTTCGCTGCATAAATGTTGGAAACGTTTTCGAAACATAAATGTCTTAAATGACCAGTCCTTCGACAAATTGCTCCACACGTTTGGCAAAGAGTTGGTCCTTGTAAATGTCAATATCAGAAGCAATTTAACCTCAATCTTTTTTTATTTAAAGGTGAAACGTACCAGTAACAAAGCAAGAAGAAAAGGCCAACATTCTCCAAAGAGCTGTTTTCAGCACAAATACACTGTCTTGTATTTTTTTTACAAACTGTACAGAAATGCGTTGTCTTACATCACGACATACTTTGACTCATTAAACCTAAAGAGGATAATCAAGTAAGAGTATCAACGAGGCCCGTGGACGCCCTTCCCTGGTCATTATGAATTGCAAGTTTAGACTGTCACCAAAATCTTCACTGGTCAGTATAATCACAGTAGCTCAGACAGTACCCCACTGTTCTTCTACAATCAAAATATTCTTGTCTATGAACGTCCCAGACCTTGGTTTAACAAGGAAGGTTAGAGCTTATTAAGGGCTTCACGGTGACGGACGAGCGTCGAGGAAACACATCTCTCTCCCTGGAACCGACTTAAGAAAACAGCCAGAACAAATACACAATCAAGTAGTGCACGCCAAGATAGCCGTGGCTCTGGTTTTGTCAGTATAGCCGTACGTGCTAAGTGCTCATCACATGCTTCGCTGACTCATGGGAACACTTCCAAATCCTTGAGGAAGTTGATTTGGTTTAAACCAAAATCAAGTCAGGAATTTAACCTAGGGAGTTGCGTATTTCCGAGCTGAATTTTGAAAAAGCCAACCTGGATGCATTGCGAGATCTATTTGCCCTAGACATGCCTCGATCAGTGCACCATGCATGTCCGTCAACAGTTTTCTAGCAGTCCCAACGCATGCATAAAAAAGATCAGCAAAAACATTTTCAACCTTACACGGACCCTCACTTCATACTTCCACGAGGAGGTATAATTACAGCTATCTTAAAGTAGCAGTCCATATAGTTTTATTATGGAAGTAATGCTCGATTTTAACTTTAATTCAGCCAGATGCCGCTGGAATGAGAAAATCTCTGCTATACGCATTAGCAACGAATAGCAAGCTGCCAATGCAAGCAATGAGCCAAACCAAAACACACTCGAACTCGATATGGCATTTTTGTCAAAAATCTTTACACTCCGTATTATGTACAAGCAAATGTCCACAAACACAGCATTATCAGCACTGATACAACCAATTAAAATGCAGGGGCAGCAGCAAGAAACAATCGCAGCTATCATACACCTCGTGCTCTGCCTTTCAAATTTCCTGTCACACAACGACTCTTTCTGTCCTATTTAAATAGTCTCAGAAGCGTTTAGAATGACCCAATGACAGTGAAATTCATGCAAACAAGGGCTTGGTGATTCTGTCGGATGACGGCGCTGGGGGAAAGAAACCTGGATAATCCTGGATAAGATCAGCCGTCAATTCAAAACATGTCGGACAGTTCATATCTTACGCATGGCTATCTCTATATTAATTAAGCTTCTCTTCATTTCTTATTGTTTTGAACAAGAGTTTATCCCAAGATTCATGACTACTATGGCAATACGGGCATTTCACAATAGACCGCTTCCAAGAGTTTGCAACGCGTTGGCCAATCACAATTCGCGAAATCTGTCGACCAAATGCGCGTTTGGAAAGGGTCGACAAGATTCGCGCATTGTGACCGGCCAACGCGTTGCAAACTCTTGGAGGTGGTCTATTGTGAATCGCCCGTATTACCATTAGAGATCGAGGTTTAAGGTTTAAGCGACAAAAGC
The DNA here is from genome assembly GCF_001949145.1 of Acanthaster planci. The sequence continues at coordinate 1,168,537 of NW_019091410.1, forward strand.
ACCAAGAGGCAGCCTGTGTTATTTCTATTTTTAGAACAACTTCAATGGCACAGAGTGCACTAGAATGAATGCACCAACAGTAAAACTAAGGAAACGAACTCACCACTTTTAAATGCAGCACTTATTAGGTCAGTATAAGTGCCCGTCTACCGATACAAACTTTCCCTGACATGTTTTTGAAATGGATCGCGAGTGGAAGGGCGCTTCGTGTTGACAAGTCTTCGAGTGCATGTGGCTTCATCTTATACATGTACCGACATGCGTGTCAGAGGGAGTGAGCGCACGCTGCGACCACTGAGCTTGGGGCGACGCTATGCCTGGGTCTTAGCTCAATGTGGAACAGCCGAGGGCAAAGTGAAAAAATACACGAGATACAGATCATAAAAGTGCGATTTAAAAAAGGAGCTAACAGGCCTTTGAGATGTATCAAAGTACGTGCTATGACAACCGTCAGAAAATCCTCAAATCAGGTCCGGCGCAATCCGTTCAATCATGGTTCTATGTCAAGGCACGCACTTTCATTTCGGCAGGTGGGTTTGGTTTCAGGAATGGCCGATGGCAGAATCTGGAATACTCTCCGACAAAGACGTACCGCTTAGCCCAAAGAGCCTGCCAACAGAAATAAAAAAGTAATGATCTCCCTCTTCTTCACGTATGGAGAACCCACATCCACCTCACAGACTGCCAACCGATTCTTCCGTACCGGTATACAGTCGTACGAAGATTGGTAGTGTCTACTGAAGTGGTCTTACTTTGTGGAAAAACAACACCTCGTCAGCGCAAACTCTACCCACAGTACGTGCCGATTGTACCATGAATTTGCCGGTGTCGGGATACCGGCACCTCTTTGCATTCTTTCGACATTCAATCGTATGCATTCGCTTTGTACAGAACGTATACTGCGTCCTTAAAAGTGGCTTTCTGTACGCACGGCTGTCATAGAGCAAGACCGAGGTAATGTTACGAGTCAAGCACGTTATTCTATATGCAGTTATAAAGCACGGTACGGCTGTTTTTAGCTGCCAATAAAGAATAAAAGTGAACAATTTTTGTTTTGTAAGAATCTTAAAACAGAGAAGATAGACAAAATAATACCTAAAACATATTTGGGTACACTCGGAAAATTGCACACTGTCTCCCTCAAATGTAAACAAGCGCAAAACACCTATTAAAATGAAAAAAAAAACATGATGCATCACTTGAAGAATAACTGTTACATCACGCTATATATTCAGAGAATGCCTATTGGAGTGTAGATATTGTAATACAGTTTCATATGACTGGCGGGCAGAGTGGCTAGTAGTGCTATATTAATAGGTATATTTTTCACAGATTCTTTCATTTTCGGGCATGAAAAGCTCCGACCATTAATCTCAGTAGCAGAAATGGTACCTCGAAATGCGCGTATATATTAAAGCTAACTTTGAACTTGAAACAACTCTTTTAGGATCAGGCCCACTCAGTATAGCACGTGCAGAAAAGCTGGCCCCTGGATCTGAAATGCTACGGTTCGCCATGCAGTTAATGCAGCCTGATAAAGCAGATTTAATAGGAGTACAATATAAGTAGTCAATATTTGGCCGGACATTCCTCTAGGACACTGCTCCACGTCTTGTGGTGGTTAAGTGGAGCGCGGTATGAGCCGCCTCCATCCACAGCTCCATTTCTTGGAGGCAAAGAAACTGATAACATCGATTTTTCTCTTTCTCAAGCCTTAATGATAGATCTAGGGAACCAAGTGATGGCATGGCTCCGGGGAAACTCGCTTTAAGGTTTTTTATCTCTCAGTTTACATCCGGCAGTGGAATAATTTCCAGTTTTAGAAATGCATATTGGAAAGATCTGGACTTTGGGATTAATTTCAAGAAATTTTATGAAATATGAGTAGATGTGCCAATTGCAGATTCATGGGGCACAACTTCCAGATTTATACCAATGTCATCTTTTAAATGCGTCACAAAAGCAATCTTAAAGTTACAAAGAGCACTGAAGGGTATTGTAAGGGGGTTGCGGAATTACACGTTTGTCACTCAAAATGGAGGTTGAATTTGAAAACCGCCAAGCGCACTCTAAATGCGTCTTTGAATGTCAGTCAAGTGAAGTCGCCGGGCAATCCTCTGATGTGAATTGGACGAAGTGAAGGAAAGCTGTGGAAAGTAAAGTGGGATACACGCAGCCTATATATAAGCATGAAAATCGCTTGTGACAAGGCCACTTTAGATAAGGGATAACAACGAAAGAAGACAAGAACGCACAAACTGAAAGGCACCAGTGTAGCAGGGCGTATTTTGACCGTAAAATCAAAAGGGACTACTAAGAAACGTCCACCCAAGTTTCTTATAGAGGCTTTACACGGTAGCCATCTTGCAGGGCAGTTCTTTTGTTCCGCAAGGAAACCTCCTTTGTGCGTACCCTGTGACACAAAAGCATTGACCTGCACGATGGCAGCCATGCAAACCTTCTATAGAAGCAAGCAGCAACAAGAGTGACAGACTTTAAATGGGTCTCCATACATGTTTGAGTCAGATATTTGTTGCCCTCAGGCCGGTTCATCCTTCGCGCAAAAACGAACGCGAATTTGCGACGTCACATCAAATATCGGCAATGCAAATTCGTAAAAGTTGAAAACATTTGAACTCGGGCAAATTTTCACCAGAAAGTTGCCGTGACGTCAAATTCGAGTCGCTTTCGCATTTGCCTGAAGTATGAACCGGCCTTTAAGGTGATCTACGTACGAGCGACATTCTCTGTATTAAACAGGGCCCCCATAACGAAAAACGGTACATGAACAAGACGAAGTTGCACGCGCAGCTGAATAATAACCAATGTTTCCATGGTTGATACCGATATCAGTTTTGCCAGCAACGGGGACAAGCACCACAGGGGAGACACAGCGGCAGTACAGGTGCAACCGGTATGCACTGCCCCTGTGATCTGGCCGGCGGGTGTGATAAAGCTGCACCGTTCGGCTATACCTGTGCCGTGTCATCAATTAGGCAGCAAAACCTGGCACTGCGCCCCGTAATTGGAGAAACGGCCGGTGGCAAGGGGACTTGTATCGGGGAATGGAGGTGAGACGCTTGCGGCCTCTTGTCCGAATGAAATAGGATGCTGGTGATGCGTCGTGTCAAAACAGCAACTTCAAACTTGAAATCTCTTAATTAGCGTTCAAACCCACTACTGCAACCTCTCATGGAAATAAATACACACAGTTTTCGCATCACCAAGAACACAAATTATGTCTTTGCAAACATCATAAAGTCATGCGTAAAAGCCAATGATTAATTTCTGATCGTGAACACAAAATTCAATTCACAAATCACCACGATCCTTGAGAAAAATTCTGATTCGTGAACCATAAAGACCTTGGTCTTTGGGCGATTTGGTCCAACCAACAGGCCTATGGAGCACGTCATGTTCAACCCGCACACCAAGTTTTACACGCCCCGTCCTTTTTGAGTTTGGGCGGGAAAACTTTAAACTTTTTACTTGCACACACCAACATGTACACACAGGTTTCATACTTGAGGACATCCTTTTGTTTCAGTGCGGCTGGAAAAAAATCTGCATGAAACTACTCATTTGTTTGATCTGTGAATACAATTTTCAGCATTTGTTGTTGATAGTTCCTGCCCTGATCGTCTTCCTTATGCTGTAAATAACCCTAGCCCTCAAATGTCTGTAGACCTGTTTTTATATTGTATGGACATCTCTTTTTCTTAGATCCACACGAGAAATATAATGCATATTGTAGCCCAAGCAAAAAGGATTAAACACACACGGGTACGACGGAAAAAGTGTGCCCATTCAGCTCCGGTGTGGGGGGGGGTTAAAATAGTGAACAATAATTATGTAGGGAGGCCTAAACCTAGCCCTAGTTATAAATAAAGGTATAATTCTGAATTGTCATTCGCTTAGGAAATAATCTCATTAAGGGTTTTCAGCTGGATCTGGATGCGTTTATGCTCCAATAAAACAAATAGACTGCATTATATTACACTAATCTGTATGAGGGATGGCATAGGGTTCGAGTTTCAAGTCTGCAAACATAAAAAAGTGTCATACTATACAATATCATCCACAAATTCCAACGACAATTCGAGTGAAAATGCTTGAATAAGATGTTTTTGCAACAAGACCCTGAGAGAAGATATTTAATTTATCAACAATTCCGCCATTATTATTGTACGAGTTCTCAACCTTGGACGGAACGCAAATTGCTGTCCTCTTTATACGAGCAAAGCTAAAAAAAAAAAAAAACCCACATTATTTACGCATCCCCATTCGCATAAATGCCACAGTATCACTGCAGGAGATTTTATACACTACGACAGCACACATGCAGGTCAATGGGATATGCTCTTCTCAATATTAAGAATATTTTTTTCCATCAAACAACCTCTTTTTTAACATTTTCGAAGTCGACGACAGAGGGTTCAGAACATCGGTGCCGTTTCAACTGAATGCATAAAAGCAGACCGATAACTTGTACAGAAAATAAAACTTTGAAAAAGTAAGCAGTGAACATGGTTTCCTGAGGGAAAAGCATGCAAATTTATGCAGCTTTCATTCATGTGGCGGCTTTGCGTCGAGACTGCACTAAAATTGTTTGCACTGAGGGTATCCACGATTGCAATCTCCACTATTTAATATCAGAACTGAAGCTTGAAGATACGGTGTTATCAAGTCCGGACCTCCTGTATCTAGACACATTACGCCGACGGGCATTTACACCCCTTGGCTGCAAATTTCGCATCTTGATAGGCCGCAATTCGTTGCACAAAGCAACTCCGCTTCAAGTGATCTTATCATTTGCGCACACGGCCTGAATACACACTCGGTTTTTTAAGCATAGATTCTGAGGCGAGATACCGGCAGTCATGCATAAGAGAGCAAGCCGGATGTCTTGGCCAACATGATTATGTTGAGTGCACTAAGCTTGAATGACGGACACGAAATGCATTTTCTTGGATAAGAAGAAAATGGGCTTGTTGTAAGAATTATTGCTGGTTTCATATTAGCAAGTGAAATCGTGTCTTTCATAAACAGATGCATTTTATTAATTTTGGAGAATTTATTGATCCCCAGAGCTCACTTCCATATGCTAACGTGATAACAAATTTAAAAATGCATTAGGTTAATTTTTAATTATGAGTTTTTGCCTTTACACCGATGTATATAAGGGTAAAACTCCATAAATAAAAGTAAACATCCCCAAACGCTATTACATCTTTGAATACATTAGGGTTTTATTAACGAAACATGCAAATGATGCTGAGTCTCATTTACACAAAACCGAACATTCAACAACTGGCTGGTGTATTTTTGAGGAACACGTGATCTATCAGTATTCGTTCGAATGTGACTGATTCTTGACTTAGCTTTAGTTTTAACAAGACGGAACGACCACAAGCCAGACAAGCACGTTTCTCCTTCAAGTAAAGTTGTTACCGCAAAATGCCAGCTCATTTTTCCAATACTCGTTGCTTTGAATTGATTCCGTTGTTGCTATGCCGTGGAACAGATGCATAGGGTTAAAAGATACTCCACTCATTATCTCGCAGAAGTGACTATATTTTTATAATTGATCCACTTGAAAACTGATAACGCCAAAATATCTTGAAGCATATCAAACGACAAAACGTCCCAGAAAGCTAACATCATCACTGCTTGCTAAAGAGCCGAAATAACAAGCGTGAAATTAAACTCACTGTTCGTAAAAGGAATGTCGAACAATGCAATGGGGAAGATGGAATATAAGAAAGCACAGAAAAAATATCAACCTAAGCTGATGACGTGGTATGTGTCAAGTGTATCGATTTCGCATCTCTAAAGACTTCAGTGATACTAGCGATGCATCAGTCATAATAAGACAGCCACTAACAAACTGTAGTGTTGGGTTCGCTCTTTTGTATACAGTCCCATCAAGGGACCGTGTTTTGAATTACCAATCAATCGCAATAAAGGTTCACTTTTAATTCCTGAACAATGTTGGAAATTAGACCTCACCCAGAGCCACAAAATGCACGTGCACGAACAATACCTAAAGTAAGTATTAACACCCACCTACCTGAATCTTGGCGTCTTACATCACACTATAATCATGAGAGGAGAGAGAGAGGCGTTGCCTCTTCGTCAAGGGATGCATCCTCTCTCGATCGCATTCCCTGTCCAAACCTGCCAGGCAAGTCTCTGAGGAAAGAAGTTTATAAGCAGATAACCTTTATGAGGTCATCGTCGGAGTTCGAAAAAAAAAAATCAGGTGAAACTTTTTGAGCGACAATGTCAGCACTGATGGTGGTATGGTCTCCTGGGGCATTTCCTCGACGATGATTTGATTCCGGTGATCAGAGCTAATCCGACCGCGCATGACGTGCCACTACAGCAGATTGCTTCATACAATTTAACAGCCTATCACTCTTCAACAAGGAGACAGTGAAGATCACCTTTACTTTCCAAAAAAAAAACAAAAAAACCGACACGGTCAGGAAGCGAAGGGTGATAAGATTTCCTTACGTATCGCGTTCCCCCGGTTGCTGAAATTTCTGAGTTTTTGTAAAGCCATATAATCCACGAAAATCAATGTTGGTTGGTTGTTCGACGGCTGAATGTGAACACACACCTCCAACCATGACTTCAACACTTCAACCCAACGCAGATGGCGTTCGATGTGGCAAACAATTTATGTATGCAATATCAAGGACTGTCAAAGAATATTTGTTGTTTGAATTCTAAATCGTGACCTTTGACTTCTACAAAACCTGCGGCAAACTGCTTGCTGGCTTCAGTTACCTAAAATACACAAATTAAAAATGTTTAAAGGCTTGACGTTTCGATGGCAGAATATTTTGCCTATGAGAAAGATTTTCGCTTCAGTGATGAAAAAGTCACATTCTTTTACAACCCAACCTTGATTACCCGATAAGACTCTGAGCTTGAATTTATTAAAATTGCCAGCCCCTGCATGGGCCTGGAAGTCTCAAAAACATTACGGACCAGGTCAAACAATCGGCTTTTCCAACTCAGATGTAGTTCACAGTGACTTCTACGGCAACGTATCTACCTAATGAATGTCCTTATCCTCTTTGTAGCCTGAATTGTTTTCTCAAGGAATTTTTTGTACATGTTGAAAAACATTACAGCCCTCGGCCATGGTCCGGAAACTTTTAAGGCCTCCAGCGGGAATGCTGCAGAGGAAAACACTCAAGCCACTGGGATTATGAGCGAGACAGAAAGGAAAAAAAACCTGGTCTTGTAGTTTAGGAGGCTGAATGACCAACAATATGCCGCAGAAACTCCACAATGTCATTTGCAACGGCAATGTCAAACTTAAGCCGCTCAAAGTGGAACAGGAAAGCAAACCATGCTTCGCTGGGTTATCAGGTAAACTTCAGGTGTAATTACAAGAAAAGAACAGCATCAAGCATAGGGACACACAAGAAAATTGGTAGTGGTCACAGTGCCTGAAAAGAGCTAGTGGAACTAGTACCACAGGTTCAAATAGGTAAAGAAACATAGTTGAACTGCTGGGGAAACTGACGGTGAGTACCTCAATCCATTCCATTCTATGTTTCTATTCCTCTGAGGAAATACACAGGAAAACATGGGGCTTTGATCGTGTTTTGAAAAATAGTTCTCACCGACTCCCAAAAAGCAGTCCATGACTAATTGCAGAAAGTAATACAATATAACTTTGCTCACCACGCTTATGCACTGCCCTGTTGACAACCGAATTGAAAATACGAGTCAACGATCTAATAACAATTTATTATTAAGAATTTATTCGGGAAAAATAGTCTCTCAGCAAACACAATCACTTTCGCCGTTTTAGACGCCGCTGAGAAATGAAAACTGCCCGCCGGCCTCACGTTTCCCATCTAAAACCAAGATCGCAAGCAACAAGGAATATCGTGTGACCAACAGTTGAGATATGAATAAGAGAGTTCATTTTCATTCACTGAACTTCAGTTTTGAAAAGGTTGCAATCGCTGATGAAAATCCAGATAAATATGTAAACCACTAAAGCAAAACCCCCGAAAATGGAAAGTAGCCTCTTGAAATGGCAATTTGTCAATGCCGAAGCGAGCGACCAAACCTTTCCTCTGACATTTTACTTTCAGGCAGCTGGGACAACAATTTCTCGGAGGGTAAACACACTATAAAATGCCTGGTTTACCCGTGTAAAGGGGATGTGAGTGATGCAGCCCTTACTGCGAGGGGCAGAGGAAGACACCAATGAAGGCAGTCATTACAATAAGGGTTTTCTTCCCTTATTCCAAGTGTTAGGATAAGTGCAGTAAGAGACAGTAATTATTTTTATTTGAATGCCGTTCATTTGTGAGAATGCAATTAAATTCACACCTGTATTTTTCAGTCTTTGAAGCCCAACTCACGCGCTAGGCAAGTTTTTGATAAAATCCTGTCGATTGCAACAAGAAATGTTGACATCAAACTCAATGTACAACTTGACTAATAAATCATTGACTTTAAATTTCATTATAAAACAAAACAAGAACAATGTAAGCATTGAACAAAGTTTTGGAACAAATCAAAATAATCTTCAGATGGATGGAATTCAGTTATTGACTTACGTTACTGACATTTGAAACTTGCGCACGATCAGCTCCGATGGAAACGTTACGTAGGAGTAGGAGGATTTTGTACTTTGGATTCTGAAAGTAGGGACAAATGGATTGCAATTTGAGACTGAGACTTTGAAAAAAACAGGAAATGTAGTATTTTACTCTCAGGAACAAAAACATCCACCAGCAGCAATTTCATTAAAAGAACAAACGGAACCAAAACAATTTTGGAAGGCATCCATTTTTATTAAGTGTCAGTAGACATAACAATGTTTCATATTGACAACAATGATCCTTGTCAAGATAATGTAGATGCTAAAGGGTTTTTCGGTAACAATTTCAAAGCAGATGGAATTTAAAAAGAAACACAAAGTTGTGAAAATAAAACTAGAAATAAACTATTGTACACCTGCTCCTTTCTGCTTTCATAACATCTTAAAAATGACAATGTTCCTCAATGGCATGTAATGTATATAACCAGTGTTTGCTCAAACATTGTAATAATTAAATTGAACGAGCTATGGAAGGATTCAACCCTACATTACACACAGCGGTAGAAGCTGCACCGAAAAATATAACATACTCCAGATATACTTGATAATTTGGAATAACTCACAGACAACACCCAAGAGAAAAAGTCTGTTGATAAATACATGTAGTTCTTTGTAAGTTTCTACCTTGCCAGAAATGGTACACAGGAAAAACTATGAACCTAATATGACCTCACCTCATAATACACACAGAGTGAAATTACATGCCAGCACACATGATATAGCTGTTTGTTCATGCAAGAGGACACATGCTTTTAAATGTTTATTGGCATTAATAATGAAGCACACGAAATTTAGAAATATGGCCTATAGTATGAATGTTTGCATGGCCTTTGAATAATTCAGTATCTTTGCCCTTCAGATAAAGTAGTGAGGCTTCAATGATCTATATGATTTCCACAGAAAAGGGCAGTTTTTGAACTTTTTGTTCAAACAAAAAAATCCCTTCATCAGTTCTGCATTTGTAAACGTAAACAAACTTCAAGCAGGACATAAGAATACAGTGAAATCCTGTTCAAACGAATAAAGAAAGTACAGATCTCTTCCCAGTAGCATGGTAATGTTGATCAGTTCATGGTAATGTTGATCAGTTCATGGAAATCATCTACCTCACGTTTGAGTTATCTGGTTAAAAGTTTGCAGCCAAGGCCTAGTTAGCCATCTTGTCTCGTTTGAGTCAAGACATTTAATGAGGCAATGACAAAGAAGCTACTGACGCTGGACACTCTCTCAGGGCACTTGGAGACAACTCTCCATCCACATACCTAGCAGGGTACTTGTGATAATGTACCGCTAAATTGGGGCCATTCAAACCAGAATAGACACTGCTTTATTGAGATGAATGTACCTGTTTAGTTTGCCTATCCCTCCTCCCTATCTGAAAGCATAGTGAAGCATCTCCTCCACTGAAGTCAGCTTCTCCCGTGGTTTGCCTTTCTTCTCTCCTCTTGCCTTCTCCTCAGCATCAATCTTAAGCCAATCAGCATAGGACACTGGTCTGGTACCTGTATGCAAAACATGCAAAATCAAACACTGAACATATGTCACCAGACCTTGTACAAAGTAATGGTACTGGACACATATTGAATCCTTACACGAACGTTTGAAAGAGAGACTTCTTTTTCTTACTGTGAAATACTCCTTGGACCCTTCATTCGCAAAACCTATATAGCATATTCCAGGTACCCTACAGCAAATTCTTTGTAACTAAACACTGGGCTGCAGTTTAATCATTACACAGAGTAATAGTGGCCTATTTCAATCTTGTACTAAATCCATCACAAATCATGAAATACGAAGCCCTGGATTTTGATGGTTTGATGGTGGTAAGGTTTGGTGCTTGTGCACGCTTGCCTCAACATCCCTTACTCATTCCACTATTTGTATATCCAATGAGATTACGGCCTTGAACGGAATAGGTGAGCTGGAAGAAAGACACCAAGGGGGACGCAGAAAGATAATGCAAAAAAGCCACTGTTATACTGAATGAATTCTCACAATGCTGACTTCAAACTCTGGTTTCCTGACAAAGAATAATTGGGGGAAAGAAAGTTTGAGTCAAAGTCCAGACTCCCAAAAGTGAAAGTCTCCTTATATTTGAAATAAACGTGCAAAGAAATCCCTCATTAACTCCAATTCTCTATTCTAGGCTTTTTTGGTTCAGAAGTGTCTCAAATCCTCCACTCAACCATTTTGTGTAGAGACACACAATGGCACACGCATTCCTTGAATTCATTTGCAGGGGCATCCAGTCCAAAACATCTGGTCTACACCTTCCCAAATCATGTGTTCCTTACGTGAGGCTTTGGTCAATCAAAAGTGATTTTTGCACAGTTTCACTGTCAACACTCTGCTATTGTCAAATCTGGCACAATAACACTGAAGGAATAAAGTTACTAATAACTTGTATTTCAAAACTCAAGGAAATTAAAATCACACATTGCCTATGATTTACTGACAACACCTGTCCACAGAATTATGGGCCTCGTAAGGTCACAAGAGTATGAGGTACGTACCTTGCCCCTAATAAATTAACCATACAGACCAACTGGGTGCATGTTTAAACACACCCTGTAAGGAGATGCTTATTCCATGGAGGAACACAGCTTATTCAAAGTTTCACTGCAGAAAAGTTAAAAACAATTCCTTTTCTCGTTCATAAACAATGTTTTGTAACATTTGTTAATTGGACAGAGTAATTTTCCAGCACTTACATCAAGTGGTTCCGACCCTCCAAATAAAAAAACCACAAAAACCCTCCATTTTCATGCAACTTCACAAGTTTCCAACTCATTCCTGGAGTCAACTGAAACTTATAACACTCAAAACAGAGGTAGTCCAACAAGCCGTGCCTTTAAAAAATATCATGGCTCTGTTCAAATACTGCACATTTACCTATCAGTCCTATACAGCTAAACATCATTACACTTCACTGATAGGCAGACAAGGGATGATACATCTTTCTGTGCAAACTCAACCAAGGTACATGAATAAATGGTGCTCATCATTACATCTCTACAACAGCCACTGTATCACACAGGGCAGGATAATATCCCCCAAATAACCTGTCCCTAGTCTTTGTTCAGGTGGCACTCGAGTAATCGATACTGGTGTTACTCATAAAGGCCATTTTGAAAATGAGCCTAATTGAGGCCAAGGTTAATATGAACAGACAAACTTCAAGTACATATAAAGGAATATCATTTGATTAGGGCTATCGAGCACCAGCTGCTTGGAAACCTCATCAATAACCTTTCTGCTTCCAGAATGAATGAAACAAGCTCCCCGCACAAGTATGAAAATGGCCATCGGATTTCCTGAATAAAGGCCAAACAAAGACCCACCATAGTAAGAGTCCTTCCGAGACCTCCTTCTTTTTCCTACTCTTGTTTTTCTTATTCAGAATTACCTCAGTTTCTAGTCTTTTCTCCATTCAAAACTACACGTCTTCCGACTGCGCCACCACTATATACAACAAGCCAAGAGGTGCATTTATGACTTAGTTCTACAGATACATACTTACCCAAAACACAGCCCTCTCAAGTCCAAGCACAAGGAAGCTATGCCCGCCTGTCCATGAAGGGGCACAATTTGGAAGTGTCTCAGTCCCCAGTTCACTTAAGACCACCTTAAACCAAATTCTCTCACTGTACTTACAAACATCCAAGCATTGGGCAGAGATGCTGGACTATCCTTAATTTTCAATACTAATCTTTAGATGGAAATTATGGCACACTGGTTTCGACAAGCACTGTTTCTGTCAACTGCGGAATATATTATGAATACATTGTCCTGATGCTTAAGAATTTTTCAAAAGCTTGATAAGAAAATTAACACAATAAACCATTACATATTTCACCGTTTGCACGCTCCCAAACCATCTGCCCAAAGTTCTTCCTAAAGGGAACCTTCACATCAAAAAGGGTGCAGTTTCGGAAATCTATCTTGAATGTCAAGTGTGTGAGTTATCAATCAGTCTGAAGAATTCATATCAAGCTAAAAATGGAGTGTGCGAGGTGTTGGATGACAGCACCAGCGTGTCAGACAGGAAAGAGAGAACACAAAAGCCTAAGGTGTCAAGGTTCACCTATCTTCACACTTTACTACAGGGATGGCATCAGCTTTCCTGCAGCAGGTTTGGTTTGCAACTCAAATTTTCTTTTTTTTTATCGGGGGGGGGGGGGCAGATCAAACGATAAATTGTTAAACTAAATACATGTAACTTTTTAGGATCTCATTTTCCCTTTTTTTTTAAACGTGTGATTGTTTGAACATTGATTTAATCTGCTTTTAGCCAAAACCGCCCCAGAAATTTCAAAAACATTGTGTTGTTTAGATGGATTATGTCATACAGGGCACAGATCATGACAAGTAAAGAGATGGCAGATGGAGGGAAGTTTTTCAACCAGGCTCATGCATGCACCCCACATACATGTAAAGGCGGTACATGTACATTCCAACCTGAATTCAAACTAAAATTGGTCATGCATGCTCAGTGGGTCCTGCACAAAATGCACCCTGAGCATGGAAGAGGGGAGGTTCCCCACAGATTATCAGAAGCAACCCCCTGTTGTTGCTGCCTGGGACCGGATGGGACTGGATGGGGACATGCAACTGACAGCCTTCCGAATGTGGATTTAAAATGGCATTTTCTATGTATTTCAACATTTTGACATCCTATCCATCAGGATTTGTAGTCACTCCTATCCACCTATCTCTCTGAGGAATTGTCCATGCAAACATGCATGCACTGTTGTTACAACACTGTACTGTTGGTGAGGGAAAAGTCTGTCTTCGTACTGTGCACTTTTATCCATAGCAATTGCTAATCAATATCGCAATTAGAAGAAAGTACAGCTACTGCCCTTTGAGAATTTTACAATAATCAACATTTCATTGCAGTAGTGGCTGAATTCACAAACAGCATGACTAATCAAGGTTGGAGACTGCTGGATTTCTGTGGTATCCCATGCAGAAAATGGCACTAATAAAGTGTACACATTTTACAAATCCAGTCAGTCATAAAAAAAATTGAGGAGGATTAGAATATGTACAGGTCTTACTTTGATGAATTGCTTACTTATGCAGCTGTCTTTTTCAATGAATTCAGCGAGATCCTGTCTGTGTACTCATGTATTCCTATGATCAAAAGTGCTCTGACACTTTTTTTATTGACCTATATTGGGGAGTGCACAAAAGCTACAGGTATATGCTACTGAATATTCAGGGTGTTGAAGATGAATTGTAAACACTTAATGAGGAACTACAAAAAAGAGTCCAAATGTACAAGACTGATACTGGGCACGAGGAAGAAAAGCTCATGTTCCATAAATAACCAAGTGACCTGTTTCAATTAGTCTTCATACTGAACACCAAATCTTTATAAAATGATTTCCAGTGAGGAAATACGGTACCTCTTCTGGAAAGAAAACATTTCGGTCATTTCAATTCTCTTGGTAATAACAACAGGGTTATGGTGAAAAGATCACTGACAGCGATCATAAAGGTATGTTTGATTTGAAGGTACGTTGTGTAAAGGGAAATCCCTGCGATTTAGCAAGAATGAGTATAAAAATGCAAGTCAATCCTCAAAAACACCTGAAAGGCAAAGTATGGATATGCCTGATCAAAAGCGGTGTACTTGTAGACTTGATGTAAGTCGCTCATGTTTTACTTAATACACGTATACGTACAGTATACACGCACTACACAGCTGCATATGCATGCAAAAATGCAAGACCATGTTAGCATGCCGTAGGGACTGTATTTTATGGCTGGTGGTGAGAGTTTTACTCTGTAGTGGTACGACAGGCTTGGCATTAATCAAACCATCATGATTTCATGAAAAATTGTACATCCAGCCGTGTCTGAAACGGGCTTCTTGCGCTACAGCTACAACTCCTGCAAGCATGTGCCCCACTGGTGGCGGAAGCGAAGCCCGAAAATCATTCTGCTGCCGGCGATGCGCCCACATTACTTTTAACTGCAAAAAGCGGACCTAAAGCAGCTACACACGTAGCAAGCTCGATTACAACATGCTGCAGGACTTTGATGTGGCTACATTTTCCCCAGGAATTGCAAATGTTACTCAACTGTGACATCAGTCCCAACTCCTATTACTGCATTCAGCGAGTCTGGAATACTGATTCAGATATAGTCTGTTATAACAAATGCAGACGGGATAGTACCGAGGAACAAACTAATGCGTACAGGCAGTGGCATGTTCTGTTTTAGCATCGTGGCCGAGACGAGCTGTGCATCATTATTCCAAAGCTTTCAATGGAGCCCAGTTATTTAAACAACCTTTGAACAATTGATCTTCCTCGAACTCAGAACACGTGGCCATCTGGTCACTGTCCGCTTTTATTGAATATATTAAGATACTATTTGCCAGTGGGGGGTCTCTCCTCCGTCCCCTGCTAATGATTAAAAACTATGAATCAATCTGCTTGTTAGACTGGGTGGCAGGATTTGAATCCAGGTCACAGAAGTAAAACACACGAAAAGGACATGTACCACTTTGCCGGCAACTCCTTCAGGTTGCACTCCCCAGGCAGGAGATTCGAGTAAATTCTAACACAATGTATGTTGTCAAGAGTATATACAGCTTAAATCAAACTGACAAAAAACATTGGCCAAACCACTGGTAACAAAAGTGTTCTAACAGAAACAAAACAGGAGAAAGTCCTTTTTTTACCGAGGATGGGCCACAAGGTAACATTACTAGTGCATCAAAGAATGGATTCTCTGCACAGTATCTTGGCAAAAATCTTCGACTGTGATAGAGAGAAAAATCTTTACAGCATGAACCAATATCACTAAAAGCTCACAAGAACTTGATATCACTAATTTTGAACCTTTTGAAATCTTCAGACACAGGCAGAACTACTGCTTTTTGTATTGATACGCTTCTGTGATGCAAGGTCTACTGGCAGCCAATTACACTGTAAATCATTATTCCCAGCATGATGCCCGGCAATCAATGGCGCTAGTACAAAAATACCACACTGAGTAAACAAGTCAGTCACAACACCAGGGGAAAAAAAAGAAAGCAGTCCGATTACTGCCAGCACAGGGCACAGAAATACACCCTTCTCTTCGCCTGTTGACAAATGACAAACAGGTAAGTGGTACGCATGGACAAGAAAAGGTACGAGTTCAAATATCAGATCATGTGCAAGTTCGACCGTTTGCACAATCTGTTCACCCTAAAGCACATTCAAACAAGTTCTGGAGTCTGCTACAGGCTGTTTTTCCCCCCTACATCACCCCTCCTTTTTTTTTATACTGTAATCGTATCATTGATTTGTCTGGATCGATAGTGACGGCTGAGCAGCAGTTATGGATGCAGGAGGGAGACGAGGCTTGCCACATGTGACCCCCAGTGGCAACCAGGCTTTGTAATGTACTCCCAGGCTTTACTTTTGCGTTTTAAGAGTATGAATATTGACAGGAATAATTGATTCTACGGATGAGATTTGATGCAAAGAAGAATGGGGGACAAAGGCTAGCAATATGTCCTGGGAAATCAGAGTAAAAAAAATTCATTATGTCAATAGAGCCATATCCTAATAGTTGATCTCAATATTTCTGAGGGTCAGCAAAAATTTGTTATCTAGATATTTTAAGATATTTTACTTGCATTTACCATGTATATCTACAGCACTCAAGTGTATGTGTAAACATACATAGTTGTAGAGTAGACCTTTGCTTACTACACAAATTGCGTAATATAAGAACCAAAAAAATTTTCCAAGCTATTCAATCGCTACAAAATACAATCTGTATTAAGTGTGGGTTGCTCAAATATTACGAATTTTACTCTTGGATATCCCATGCAGCTCTTTGCCAGTGACAAGTTACAGGTGCAAGTACCAACGGGGCTATACTTGAACTATGAGAAAAAAAAAGCATGCATATACTGCACACTCGTGTGCATCTCATCATGAACCTGCAGTTTGTCATTAACGCATTATCAAATGCTCAATTGACATGTCTAAACTACAGTTCCACTTCATTTAAACAGCCGCTAAATCTTACAACAGGTTTAGCGCCTACATGTCCAAAGGTCTGGATAATGATACCAAACAGGACTGATGATGGGCGAGCGCACAATGAGATTCAAAGCATTACTTGCTCTGGCTTTCATCACTCTCAGCTCTACAGCTTCTCCCCATTCTAATGATAAAGTTCCTTGTTAAGAGAATATTAAACTGTGAAGTGACAGCTTTAAAAAGCAGGGGCCAATTTCATAGAACTTAAGCAAAAAATTTGCTTATGCGTGAAAAAATCTTACTTGATAAATCAGGTAACTAGCCAAAACTCCATGTGATGTATACTGTTTTGGGATTGTATTTAGCTGCTTTCTGGTTAGTATGACAATCAGATAGAGTTTGAGCTAGTAACCTTTGTTTGTTAAGCAAAGTTCTTCCCGCTTAAGCCTATTTTGTGCTAAAGCAGCTCTATGAAATTTGCCCCTCAGGATGAAAGGGAGGTTTTTGCCACTTGATCATGTAATTAAATTCTTCAAATAATTTGTCTTACACTAATGATGGCCCATGGTCCCTGGCTGAAGTTGGTGGGTGATGAAATGTATGAACCACACCTAATGGCATTTGTGGCTCTCCAAAGCTGGCGCCTAATTTCAAAAAACATCAAAGAACTACGCAGGAATGAAAGTATCTTGCAGAGAGCGCTAAAAATGTTGTTGCAACGATCATCATCAGGGTCAATATGCTTGAACTTTTTCTGTGGTCAAGGGGAACCAAATGATGACATTTTTAAGTGACAGGTAATGCTGGGGCCTTGTATTAATTTTGAGCAATGTGGTGCAAATTTTTTTCTCTCGAGAAATAACTAAACTATCTGAAGTTGGATTCCGTCAGTCTGCACAACATGGCTAAAGTGTACTTTGTTGTGCCTGTTCACATACCAATTAGCATTCGTAGTTTATGCTTGATCCAACAGACCTGTAAAGCGATGCCACTCAGGAGCAAATGCTGTATTTAGCTTTCCATCTTGCTGCTGTAATGCAGTTGTGGTAACTCATACCTAAAAAAAAATCACAAACTACTAAGAAAAACCACATGCTATGGGATCCAGGATCCGGTTCTCATTCATTTGAAACGTGACAAGCAGGTCACATCACCTCAGCCACTGCAAGATATAACACCCTGAAAGGCCAAGAGGGTAGGCTAAGTGACACTGTACTGACAGAGTGCGAAAGTGCTGAAATCCAATGAAGAAAAGCAGCAGGGATGTGTGGCAAAGTACTTACTGTATAACGTCTACATGGCCAAGTCTTACTGAGACAAAAATGCGTACGGGAATCTGAAATGTAAGTTGTCAACAATGTTACCTTTCATTTAAGCCTCACAGACATCTAAAAGTTTCCAGAAAGATTTCAGATGGATGCTTATACATGCGCCTACTCATGCGCCTAATTTAATATCGGGAAAACACTAGCAAAGAGTCCTTGCCTCGAAGCAAACAACCTGGGAAGACATAGAATTCATGCCACCTCCTACTGTCACTGTCACTGAAGCCATTCAACCTAAACTCTGGTACTCTCCAGTCTGAAAGAGCAAGCTGTCCAGATTGGATGTGAAATCAGTTCCCAATAGGAGGCTCTCCTGAACAATCAGTCTGTTGACAGTAGCCCAAGCCTGCTGCAACAGCATATTTCTATTTAGCTGGTATTTGGAATTTAGCTGATTTTTGGCCAACCCCCCCCCCAAATTCTCAGTCCACTTTAGGAATTTGGACGAGTATTGTATACAAGAGCAGTAAAGATTACATCACAGTATTAGTCTGAGGAAAGGTCAACCTCAGGGCAGTTTAAGCCTTACATCTCGGTTTTTTTTGTACACTACTTTACTCAAAAACAATCTTGAGGTGATTGGAAAAATTCTTATGCGGGCATGGATTCTAATGGCCAGTCTTGAGATTAAGGTAAACCCTCACTTCCACAGCAAGAGACACCTATCTACATCAAGCAGACAGTCAGCTGGACTAATACACCCCAGTACTCTGTGTCAATTACTCCAGCACGTGGTCACCTTACTAGACTGCAGAGCCCGAAAGGCATCATCGCTCTGGCGTCAATTTCCGGGAGGGTCAGTTTGTAGGCAGCAAAAAAAAGTTACTGTGACAAAAGCCACAAAAGGATGAGGAGGGAAGCGGACAGGAAAATTAGTGGCAGTTTACAGTGGAACACTCCAGATGAATACCTAGTGATTTCCAGCAGGTGGACTAGCCATTGTGGGTTCCTGGGTGAGATCGTTATTCTGGGCAAACTTCAGCTGAGGGAGTGCATGTCTGAAATGGAACATCAATTTCTAAGGCCGGCTGGCCTGTCAAGTGTTCCATAGTCTACTTGATAGCCAAGACCAGACAGGTGCTCTCCAAAGGGAGATTAACTGCATGTGCACTTTCCACACTGTAATGCTGCCAACCTAGAAATGTATGTAGCCGGCAAGAAGCCATTAATCTTGTGCACTAAATCAACTACCTGCATTACCATCCCGTCCACATTCAGACAATTCTTAAGGGAATGATAGAGAATAATCATTAACAAAGGCTTTTCTTTGACATACACACATGTATTTAATCAATGGAACTTAAAGTAAAAAATCAGACTGTTGAATGATTGTTCAATGTTTAGGTATTTGATCTTCTGCGCAAGTCCTTCCCCCCAGTGTGTTTTGGTTTGTTTTTTATTTAAGATTTATCGTAACAGCTACATTAGCGTGACATTCAATATAACTACAACAAAGATATACATATTTTTGTTCAGGTTATCTGCTCAAGGAATGGCAAAATAAGCCTGTTTCATGTTTGTCACTTTGTGGACAGACACTGTGATGTACATTATTCCTTAATTAGCACTCCTTAAATTCCGGTTTAAGATAACTTAAAGAAATAAAAAGCCATAGACTTTGACACATTTCTCAAATGTTATACCTGGAGCACCCATGTTTTAACAGATGAATTGCTTTTCTCTATAAGAGTGGAATTTTAGATTACCTGAAAAACATGAGCTGACACAGTTATGTGCCTGTCCCACCAGAACCCCTAATATGTTAAGCTGGACATTTTCATCAAGATCCTGATTATTCTAATGAACAATGCACAACCAAATCCTAATAAACTGTGTAAACTATATTTCTACAATTATACGAATATCAGTAAAATTGTTAAAGTTCATTTCTTGACTCTCAACACTGTTAAAGAAAGAGATGATTTTGGTTATGTGCAAATGTATCCGTTAGTGTGGACAGACCCATCTATACAATTAGTGCATGCGAGGACAGAGACTATGCAGAACACAGAAAGCTTTTTATGTTGAAGTTGAGGGAAGTAGTGACTTTTTCAACTGAAAACAATCCTCAAGATACACATTGCACAAGTACATGAAAAGTCAGACTAATCTTCTTCCAATGTAAACATATAAAGGAAGCACTAACCTCAGTGATGAATTTGTCAAATCTTCCTTCACTCATTGGACACAATGAGCGTGGAATATGCAATCAGCCAGAACCACCTGCGCCCAAGTTAGTAATAAAATAATTTCTTTAAACTTCAATTTCCATCTAGGAATATAAGGCAATCAGACATAATGTAATCAGCCCAGCAGGCTGGCCCTGGAACCACAACCAGAAAACTGCTGCCAAATTAGTTGCCATTGGGAAATTGGACAATATTTTCTCAGGTGCCGGCCATGTACTAGATTAGTTAGTGAAACATAATCCAAGATCCCAGAAAGACTGACAATGGGACAGACACGTACAGCCAGGACAAAAAGCAACATAAACTGTGGTAAATAGTCCCTTGGTACTGCAAGATGAAACATCCAATTCATGGAGGCAATGCAAAATTGATTGGTGGCACGGATGTACACCATTAGCGCTTTGAAACCCACAGCTGTGAGTGCTTTCATTGCTGGTTTGGCTTCATTTTTAAACTTTAAATGGCCCAAGACCACTGCTAGCCATCATGAAAGGCTTAATAGTAAAAAATGATGGGATTCTTGATGAAGGACGCTGCCCTGCTCTTCACACCTCAGAAGAAGACAGATGAGGTGAAACTTCAAACAAAGCACGATGCCACCAGCTGCAATCCAGGTGGTAAAACTCACATGCCAGCGTTAACACTTTTTCCTTCCCAGCCAATGGTCGGGGCAGATGTCTTGAGGATGCAACAAACTCGCCCTGTCATGCCAAAAGTATCACTTTGCACAAAGCACTCATAAATAACGATCTTTTCATAGCCAAATGACATTTCTTTGAAAAGTGGGGGGGGGGAAGGTCAACACGTTTTCACTCTTGACAAGAATACTGTACTAGGTGATGGCCTGTAGGCAAGAGTTGCCACGGTTCCACCTCTCCCTTTCAAAACAGTGAAACCCAGGAAGTAGTCAGTCTGCTGCACTGAAGTATCAAAATACCACACGAAGAGGGAAATCCAATCAAATAATGTGCCTCCAAAGCGTAACTTCCCCTTGAAGGATTCCTACCTCAAGAGTTTTTGTTACTGGAAACCTGAGAAACGCAATCATTGCAAGTGACATTGGCCTCCTTTGCCCTCCAAGCTGTGTGGGCTTTTTTCTTTTTGTATAAAAAAAAACACAAACCAGCACTACTTGCTGTATTACCCTTCTTTGTTTTAAAGAGGATAATGAAGCCGAGAGGATGGCAAATTGAAGTACTCCGATGGGTTAAAAAATGGGATTACACTTCAGTGATTGAAAGAAAAATGGATCTTTACAACAACAAAAAAAGAAAAAGATACATGTTTGCAATGTAAAACCCTGTGGAAAAACTTCCCTGATTGGTGGAAGGCATTTTTGGTCCGAAGTCGCAGTCCATTTACTCAGACAACCGTAACACCATGTGATTTATTAAAACAACCATGGACCTTCGGCTAAATTCCACATGATGCAGATGTGTGCGTGTCTCAGGATGGTTGATGATGACATCTTCCCCTCTGCTCCGGGGCATCTAGGTCCCTGGCAAGTTGATACACAGTGTCACAGTTTCTGTCAGGGCACATGTAGCTGAACCTGTGTCTTTTTCATCCACTTGCCACAAGTACCAAATATCCAGAATACAAGTACTTTGTAATCTCCCTCCATGAGCACAGACATTTTTAGTACTAAGTGTATAAATATAAGTGCTACCATTTATCATGAAACTTTTTGTTTTCATAAGCCCAAATGTTTAGTCATGCCGTTACTGGATGTGAAACAATCTTAGATGACCAAAATTTAATGAGCATTAAAGAAAGGTGGCAAAAATATTTCTGCCTGAACCTATTTTGAAACTGGCACGTAATCAAAAGCACCATTAATTCTTTGCCCTAATCAGTCAAAAGAAATGTTTGAAATCGACCAATTCAAGTACTTCGCAATAATTAATGACTGCCAGATAAGGCCTTACAAGCCTGCACTCCAATGCAGTTTTAAGAATAAGTTTCAACTCAACATCCCCCCATTGTTACCAGGGACACATACGTACATGTAAATGCATTATTACTTTAGCCCAGGAAAGATTTAACTTGTAAAGAAGCTCTGCTGGAGAAATAATGAGAAAAATGCAGGTAATACATGTACTTATTTTAGAGCTCCATCAAGGCTTTCAAAATAAAGCATCCCTCTTAAAATTCTTTAGTTGTACATATATATCATATATGAAAGGACCATACTCTGCATACACTTCCCCGATCTCGGGCCATTTCCCACACCATTCCTGAACCTGCAATTGAGGGCGAAGGGACAAAAAGGCTCGTGATGGCTAGGAATTATTCAACAGACATACGAAAAGGTTCACAGAATGGAGCCAACTATGGAGTCTCTCTGGAGTTGAATCCCACTGAGGAATTGAAATTGTACATATCTAACTGATCAGGAAGCCAGACATGGATGCGAAGTGCTGGGCTGTTTTCCTTTTTGCTACTGATGAGGCAGAGTGGGCTTCTCAAGTTAACACCTCGAGGACTCACTGTACCTGAAATTGATACTGATCACACTACACTACAGACACACTTATACTTCAAACTACCTCACTAGTGGAATGCTCACTACTTTCTCAAAGTATTTCAACATTGAGAGTCACTACACCTCTCTGAATTGTAAAACTACAAAGTGCTGCAAACTATTTGCAGAAAATATTTGCCCACCTTATGGGATCGTGCACATCGATTGCTGGTGATGACACCTTTACTGCTGATACCAAACCCATGTGGACTCTTTGGCAAAGAGAGGCTAGAAGGGTGTAAAGTAGCTTGCTCGAGAACACAATAGATTGCCCCACAGTTTATTACTCTCTGATCATGAAAAACAAACCCTCACCAATAAGCTACCCTATTGGTACAGGTTAAAATTGTGGCTTCAGGTTCACTGGAAAAGAGCTGTCATACTATGTAAAGCATCCAAGCGGAAAATGAACCATTTCCAATTAGTAGTTCAATTACATCCACAGATGAGTATACAGAGAGCTTGCGGGTCAAGTGTATAATTTACAGTGTTTATGCTAATTGACACTAACACATCACAGATGTTGACCTATATTTGAATGCATTCATAAGTATTTGCATTGCATTGATTTTAAAGCTTGTGAATCACTTCCATAAATTACACCTGCCTTAGGTGCTATGCATCCCCTGTGGTGTTAAAACACCATTTCACACATCACAGAAGTCACTTATTTTGTTTTACCTTTGTCTTGCATTATTTCTGATATTTTTTCACCTGATGATCTCAAATTTAACAAAACAATGAGTTGCTACACAGAAAGTATTACAATGTATGCAGACTCCATGCATCACCACGTGGGTAAATGTGTTGGTCACAAGTGTCTTGTTTGAAAGTGACATCTTTACGTCTTAACAACTCTAAAGTAACTGTTTCTTTGATATCTAAATTTGTCTTCAAACTCGACAGATATATTAATTTTAGGAACTCACATATATACACATTTGTAAAACAAACATTCAAATGAACGTCAACCACTGGGTGAAAGAAGCTGAGGTACCAATGAACTGTCTGGTCAGTGGTCTCTGTATTATGGTTTGGACTGTGAGGTGAGGACTAGTCTATGATATTATGCTGTGATATAACTGATGTGTGATATCCAATGATGAGAGTAACATGCAGTTTTATTGCCAAGTCATGTGATCATTCTGAGTCAATAAAAATACAATATTCAAGACAGGTGTGTAATGAAAGTAAATAGAATGCTGCAGCCGAATTAGTGAACTTTACAAAAAGGAGAAAGTGTCACTGTTGGAAGCAGGTCAATCAGCAGGACAAATATGTACAAAATTTACCGGCATGGCCAGAGGAAGGCCCCATGCATGATTCCTAGGGCTTCATTTACCAGCAATTCTTTGGTACAATTTTGACCACACGTACACTGTACCCTGTCTTCCAGTGTTCCAATTGACCTACGATAGGGAATATGTGTCTCTGTGAAGTTTATCAGCCCTATCTCCTGCCTCTTTTTCGCCCCTGGGTAACACGCACACATATGTGTGAGGGTATAAAAGCCAGTGACGTTAAAGGTGGCAAAAATATGGTGTAGGTAAGTTTCTGGCCTTGGGAAAAAGTGTTTGGTTACAAGATTGGATTTCGGCTCCTACACTGTCAGTGGAAAAACACCATTGTCCCATTTAGGTATCATTTTACGCTAAACTCAAAATTAATATACTTTATAATTCACCCAAACTCAAGACATACAAAAAATAGGAGAGGAAATATACTCGGGGTATACATACATGAACAAAATGGATGACGTTTACCCAGCACAAGTTGTGACGTGCATTTCGTTTTACGCACGAAAAAAAAAGGAGGAACTGTCATATTTATAAATAGTACAATGAATATTAAAATCTGCTTTTGTGAGCAATCAGTGTACACTTCTACATGTAGTTGAAAGTTTTCTTGCAATGGTGTAACTCCGTTACAACATCCCATTCCATTCACATCACAATATGGCTCAAAACTGGAAGCAGTAAAGTACCATGTGCCGTGGGCTAAATCTTGGGCACTGTTGAACCATAGAGCTACAACAGATGAAAATATGGCAAATACTCCGCCCATAAGCTGGAGTACTAGCTCACCAGTATTATAGCCAGGGTGAATAATACTATTTGGGGATCTAGGGGTAATAAATAATAGACCCCCAACCCCATAAAATCCTTGGATTTTTATGGGGTCAGCTGAGGACACTGCCATGCTCATGAGTTGCATTGGTAAAAAAAAAATGTCACTAAATAAAAAAGATGTTGAAGTACGCTATCACACTGTGTAAAAGCAAGCATTTAAAAAAAACAACACATCTTCGTAGGTTATAATCTTGTTGTCATTCATATGCAAACAGGGCTGGCCAACATTTGGCAATAAACAGAATTCCTTGCTTCCAGTAAATTTCAAATGCTGCAACTGCATTGCAATACTGCAATACTTTATCCACATTGCATCTGTCCACATGCATGTTAACGCACAAATACGGGACATGTACCTTGCATGCATTTAAACTGTAAACATACATAAACCACAGCATAGATTATTAAATCAATTATTTACCTGACATCTAAAGTCACAGAAGGTCAAGTAGATCAGTGTCCTACTTTTTAAAATCCCCTACCTGTGCATTATGAGACACAAGCAATGTTCACATTGCAATGTACATTACTATAATAGTTTTTATTACCAAAATGGAAAAACCATGTTTTGCTTGTCTACAGTTATCTGGTATGAAAGCAGATGGCATGAGTGTAAAACAAGCCGCTCCATGCTGGGACAAGGAGGGATATTTCAAGTCTGATTTATGGGAAACAAGGCGAGCATCTATACACTTTGGTGAGAAACTGTATACTCCTGATGCTAAATTACGGCTGAATAAACAGGGGATTGAAATATGCACTGTTTACATCGTCACAATGCAACATACAGGCTCTCTGTGACAAGTAAGAGACATCAATTTTCAGTGAGACTTAAATTTTTCCTTGTAGGTAATTCTCAAACAAACATGCATGCACAGACAGCAAACACATCATACCTTTTAAGAATGTGGTGCTGGGGCTTTTCAAGCTAATTTTTGTATACAATGCAGCCAACAATCGTAAAAAGTATTGAAAATAAATTAAACATAAGCTACACACAGGGACTGATGCAGTTGATGTGTTTGTATCATTACTAGAACAAATATATTTGTATAAATGTAAAGATGCTACATGTATAACATTTATTGGCATCATACCAACATAATTATTTAAACCTGTTTGAATTTGTGTACAAATATTATAAAATTCCTCAGACTGGTGTAAACATGTCGCACACTTGCTTGAAACTGAGGCAACATTACTCATAACTTGATCTGGTAGGTATACCTGGCGTGAACTTGGTGTAAAAAGTGTGTAACTAAACTTGCCTGCACAAATTGAAACATGCTTGAACTGGAGTACATACATAATGATTTAGCATGATAAAAATTTGCTTGAGCTGATGCACTTGGTGTAACCATTGTGTGAATTAGTTTGAATGGGTGCAAACTGGAGCAAAGATAATGTACATGTAGACTTCTTTCCAGAAGTAGAATTTGATGACAAATAAAAAAGTTCACACAGAAGCACTATGAGGTTAACTGACACACATAAATTTAGCCCCTTTGGCTGGTCTTGCAGGGTTTTGATGGAGTTCCCACAGTACAGGACAGTTAGAGTGTGTCATCAGTTTAAATGTGCCACTGCTGGATGTCTTATTCAACTAAATGGGCATCTGTGTTGCACCTCCCAGCAATGAATAACAGGTCTTCCTGGACAATCTTTAGACACATGTAGGTCAAATATATGATTTCCCCGTACATCCAAACGACCAATGCTTGATGTACATGTACATATAGGACATTTAAGAGGGTAAATTATATTAGGACTGAGCAAGCACGGTGATAGATCACAATTAATACAATGCGGTCAGTGATAATGTGCATTAACCACTATTGACTCAATATCTAGAGCATTTCCAATCAGGGTGGTTTCCTCACTAAGAAAAGATGAACCCGATTTAATCAATTACCACATTTTCCCTTCCATTAAAGCAAGAGTACAGCATGTGGCTTCAATGCTGAAGACAATCCCAAACATCACATGGTACCCCAAAGCCACTGCAGGTGCATTTGAAGAGTTTATTTCCAAAATTCTATACGTAACATTTGGAATCTTTCAGAATCCCACCCTCGCTCAGTTGTCTGCAGTCAGTTTCTACAGATTTAAGACAGCTAAGCACAACTTTACTGAGTCAAAATTGCAAAAAAGAAGCTAAAAGACACATTGTACACTGCTAAAGCTCTTCATCTTTCATTCTTTTGGAAAAATTACCTGTTTTTTCAAATGGACACATCTCATTTTGGAAATAAACCCTTCATTTACAGGTTTGATATTAGGAATGCATATAACCTCACCCATGTAGACTGAAATAATTTAAATATATATATAAAGGATTCGTTTATTCAATTATAGTATTGGTATCAAAATTCAACAGCACGCATTCACTGACAGAGCAACTACAAAGAATATAATACAAGTACAACGTGAATACACAGCTGGGATGCAATGCACATATACACAACCAAAAACAGTTAACAGAGTATGCATGTAGCATCTACAAACCATGATGTCAAACATACACAACAGGAGAAGATGTGAACGTGTACCTGTTTCTGATTTCAGAAGATCTATTTAAAAGTATGAGTTGTTAGACAAAGAAATATTCTATCCCAACTTTGATTACTGGGCACATGGTAACAACTTGATTGTCCAATAATTTAGGCCGGCCATACGAAATATTCCACAAGAAATCCTGTTTGGCTTATTTCCCAGCAGAAACGATTTACCAAATGTACAAGTAAAGACACTGAAGTGGACAACATGCATTGATGACAGTAATGAGTAAAACCTTCCTTTGAGAGGACATTTTGTAACTCAACTGGGGCCATTCATAGAGCTGCATAAGCACAGAATTTGCTTAAGCGTGAAGAAACCTTGCTTAATAAACAAACGTTATTAGCTTAAACTCTACGGATTGTCATGCTAACCAAAAGACAGGTAAATACCATTCCAAGACGATATACATCACAAGAAGTTTTGGCTGGTAACCTGGTTTGTCAAGCAAGGTTTCTTCACGCTTAAACAATTTTTTTACTTATTTGTTTACTTAAGCTGCGTTATGAAATTGGCCCCTGATGAAGTCTCTGGACAGACTGCATGTAATGTATGCCATGCTGGGCTTAAGGCAGCAAAACATGACAAGGCTATGTTGAATTCGACTCATGAATGTTGCGCTGGCAAGCTGGTGGCCATAAAACTCACATCAGCACCATTAAGTGCGGCTTCCGATATTAAAAATTTCCGCTCAGGCCCCACATCATCTCAAATTCAACATTACCTGTGACGTCTATAAATTTTGCATTTCCAATTCCTTAAATACACTTGGTATGAAATGCATACAAAGAAAAACTATGTGTCTGTATTTTACTCATACAAGGTTTGATGTTTAAATAAGTGTGGAAACAGGAAAGAGGAAACATTGGTGGAGTTTTTTTCAGTTGTACTTTATGAGGGGGGAAAATTGGCTTGCACCCATGAAAAATAAAGCTAGGTCAATTCAAATAACTGAACATCTGAATCCTTCACCGTCCAATGGATTGAATATTTGATGCCCTGAATTCCTAAAAAAGCACACAAAAAAGGAAAAATAATCTTAAACATGATGTGTCAAAAAGAAAAAACTTGAAGGTAAAGTACTTCTGCTTCATATTTGCTGAGCATATGTCCCTTAAAGAGTACTTGTAACACTGTGAAATTAGCTTTCTGAATGCAATTTTGTGACCAAGTAATTGAATTTTCCTCTTTATTGTTATATTACTTTTCATCTTCCAATATTCACTTTCAAATTAAATATTCAAATACTTGGTACTGGATTGAAAATCTGAATACTCAAACAAATCGCACAACCCTATTTGATAAAAGTGCTGCACATGTGCATGCGTATGTTGTCTTCACCCACTTGACAATTTGACAGGCACCCGCAGTCCCGAGAACAAAATTACAAATGGGGAAATATCTTGGTACTGGATCTGATGGAAAGTCCTCTCAGGTACTGGTGGATTGTATTGGGGGCATTGTATCTTCCGACAGTTGACAATTGATGGGGGATTCGGTGACAGCAGAGGTACATGGCTAGACATGTCACTGGTACTGACTAATCTGGCCCAAAGGGAATGCTGCATTATTAGAAACCTGGCTGTGTGCACCAGGAGAAACGTTTGGAAATTAATTAATAAGTACATTGCGCGGCGCGGCAACTGTTGAACCAAAAATACTGAGCTGTAGTGACTGTCAAAGACACA
Organism: Acanthaster planci; assembly: GCF_001949145.1. The sequence goes on from NW_019091410.1 coordinate 1,197,574, forward strand.
GCTACACTGCAGTATACTTGTCTGATACCCGGAGAAACGGGCTCTAATTAAGAGCAAACATCTCTGCCCTTAAGGCAACAAACGACTGCAAAAGTTGGGAACCATTGAGCATGCTATTTTCTACCTGGAGAGTAAAGACACAGTAATGTCAAAGGTTTTTTTTATACAAGTCTGCCTGCTGGTTGGAAAACGAGAATGGTCCTGTGTATGTGTCTTTACAAAGTTGAACTCATCTTTGAAAAAAGGCACTTGTGTAAAGGCTGCCTCCTATTCAAACAATGCAATAAATGTGGAAGCGAACGTGATGTCCAGAAACACAACCAGCAAAATTTGCTAGAGCTGAGTGAGATTTGCTCAACCTCTGAATTTTTGCTGCAGGACTACGGAGTTTGAATGCGACATCATGTCTGAGGGTAACTGTGAGGAATCTGGCACACATGTACCACGCAAAATAAAAAGGTTTCTGCTTCTGTACCAATTCTAAAGCCCACACCAAACTCACACATGCCACTGGTTAGGCATACTTGTTCAGCCACGCTGTCAATTTCTACTTTGGCAATGTGAAACGATGCGAACCATCCTCCAGGTCGTTAAAAACGCGTCAACACATACATGTAAAGTAATATTTCCACGATCACAACCCTGGTGTTCATTATGTTGCCTTCATAAAAATTGAGAGAGATGATAGAGTTCCTGTTCGTGGCAACAGTCATCAGATGGTAACCTTGTATGCTCACAGGACGGCAAAATGATTGCATCCAAAGAATGACAGTGCCCTGGAATTAATCCTCATGATTAAGCCTTGAAACATAATACAGGCACCTCGCTTTTTTCTCCCCTGCCATATCGTTTCTGAATGATGCAACAATGACTACGTAAGGCCAGCCCCTTCTAGTATTGGGTAAAAATCAAAGGTTTCTTGTTCTGAAATTGTTTCAGGCTGTAACAAACCTGTTCCATGTAGTTGTCTCTTTAGGCTGCAAATTTCAGGAACAAGTATTCAATGGTATGATGTTGAAAAATTAATTTGCAACTAAATGAATTTTTTCCTCAAAATTATCCTTAACTTGTAAGGTGCATTAGTCAACAGTTTGTTAGGGAGACTTATCAAGGTTCAAAACAAGGTTCTGTTGAAGGACACAGCATTCGTGAAACTGTGGAACCTTTCAAAGGGAAATTTCTGAAGTTCTTGAATCTTTTCAAAGAATATACTGGTATGCTTCCCCACAGGGTATACTACAAGAGGGTAATGGAGCAGGTAGAGTTTGAAGACAACTGAACCCATTTCATAATAGTTTAAAACATCTAAAGACATCTTGCAGTGTCAGATGAGAGGACAAAACAGAAACAACACTAAAGTTACTGTCCATGAATAGTACTTGCTGAAAAAAGAGATAATCTGATGTATGAGTTTGCGAATAACACTATCCTTTGACAATTATGCCTTATTTGAATGGCAAAACTGACAAATTGAAAACAAAAATCATTTAACAGAGGACACTCAACCTCCAGACGTTATTTCCTACAAAAAACCTGTATCCATGTTGTACAAAATTTACACAGAGAAAACTCTGCAGAGTGAAGGGGGATGCTCTTGAGTCAGGAAAAAAAAGCACCAGAGTATTTGAAGTCAGAGTGAGGTGAAATGCCAGAGGGGAAAAAAAAAAAACACTGAAAAGTTGCAAGAAGTAGACAGGGCAGTGTCTTACCTCGATCTATCAAGACTTGTGCTACTTGGTCCCACCCTTGCTTGTCTCCCCTGATGTCTAAGGAGCCATCCGACAGGTCTCTCAGGATCGTCTTGGCAGTCTCCCGGCCATCATTCAAGGACGACAAGATGACACCTGTGGGACCCCTCTTGACCCAGCCACTGCAGTACAAGCCTGAGTGTGAAAGATGAACTTGTAAGTAGCCTGAGTGGTATAAACATTCACGCACTGGCTTTTGCTAACACGATGTCGTTAACAAAGTCAAACAAGTGAATAGGCTGGCCTACTCAACAGGAGCTGTCAAGGGCGCTACTCAGGGGAGCCAACTGACAGTGCTCCAATGGCATGTGCAGTGATCCAGCACTGAGTGCACTCAACACAAGGTTTAACGCTCGCCCACACTTTGCACCATTTGCAAATCTTACTTCCACATGAACACATGCGAAGTGAAAATGGCTCAGAAGTTTCTTCTCCGCTGTATTTCTTTTGTGCCCGACACAACTGGACTTTGTCATCGTCAACTCTGCCAATGTCTGTTAAGAAGGTTCATTGACTCACTGTTTCTTTTTCTGAAAGTGCACAAAACTCACACTATACACACAAATGTGATTTGAGTGTTGGCAGTAAACAATTTGAAAGGAGTCAAAAATGTTATTAATTGATATCATCTTGCAGCATGCATTTCTGAGAAAAATTTCTCATTTGAAAGTGTACCTGCACAGGTGTTCTTTGCAGCAAATTCCAATTACAAAGAGACTCTGGAATGCATTAATCTGCAGCAATGCAATGTCAACCTGATCCCAGGAAATGTATACTATGCTATGACTTTGATAGCTCCGGTCTTTGCAGTGTGATGTGATTTTTGTGTGATTTTCCCATGTGCCTTCTGACCTAACAACACCCCAAATGAAAATCCAACCTGGATTTGTCACGTACATGTTTGAATTAACCTACATTGACAAGGTTGGAAACCTGATTCACTGTGACTTCTACGAAGCTCTAGCCTGAGGGGCGGTAAAGGGTTTCACTGCACCCTCCTCCCTGGAACTGATTGCCAGTGGTATTTTTTACCTACTGGCCTTGAAACTTAAAACTACGGAAAATGATCAGTATTGTAGAATTTTTAATATCAAGATAAAACCGCATATAAACTGCTTGGAATTCACGACACCATTCTTGTTTAATCAAACATCTTAGGTTTTTTGTTCTATTTAAAAGCAGTACTCCAAAATATTCAAGGCAGTAAGTTTCAAGTTCAACAATAGAAATTTTTGGTTGCAACAACCTTGAAAAAGTCAAGAGGTGCCAAGTTTGGAGACCCATATATATGAACAGTTTTGCTTGGATCTGTTCCCCCATGCTTGGTTTCTGTGGCAACTGAGGAAAGCTCCTGAAAGACATGTATTTATGAACATAATATGTCAAGTTTGTTAAGATCCATTGAGGTTTGGTCGAGGCAGTTGATTGGTCCCTCCCCCTCCAAGCCCGATGTTAAGAAATTAAGAAATCCAAATACATACACTTACATGGGATTTCAAAAAGTTACCTCCTGAGAGAGCGTGCGCCTAAATACTTTCTGTTACCATTCTTTTTTTTCCTGTTGAAGGCATTAAAAGATACCGATCCTAATTGGTTGCAGGGGTGCACTAACCCTTCCCCATTTGGAACGAGAGTCCAATTAAAAATAATTGGGCAATTAGTGGGTTCAGTTAATAAAAAGTTAGAAACGATCAGGAGCCCACCAAAAAATACCGTCTATGAAGCACTAGATCAGAAGCTAATTAACTGCACGGCAAATTAGTCCTCTCGCTTTGTGGTGGGACGGTCTGATTATGCATACACACGGGCTTTAGAAGCACTGTAAACAGGCCGATTACTTTCGTCAGATACAGGTGTAAAGGCTCCTGATGGATTTGTCACTGGAAATTGCAATCTAGATTGGGCGATCCGTGGGGATATCAAGAAATCACTCTGCTCGGCAAGTCGGTCTTAGGCTCACTAAGCGCCGCAAATTTTTACGGGCACTGGAAACAGATGTGGAGAAAAGATTTTGGCATCTTGAGTCTCTGTCAAGTTTAGGAACACGGCGTCTTGTTCAGAGGGAATGGACAGAAACGAAAATGAAAATATCAATAAAAGATGGTCTCGCACACTTGCATAGCCTTGAGTCATGAGTTCTTAAACTCATTAAAATGCATTGGAAGAACAAAATCATTCAATAAATTTATGGGTAGCATTACGAATTCATAGGGTGAGAAATATTTTTTTCTTTCCTTTTAATAAATTTTTCATCATTTGCCACTGATTTATTGTACTTAATTTAACCCTAGGGGCTGGGGGTGTGGCTTCAATAAACCAGAAATAATACTACTAATAATAATTGCCCTTACCGTTACCTTAGAATGACATTCCCATGGGATTGTGCACAAACTTTTTCAACTATGATGACCCCATACTCAATATTCCAATACATGTACATGTATCCTATCTTAATGAAACTCGGTATATTCACGTGCTGGACCATGATCTAGTATTGATCTGTCTGATTTGCGACTGAGAAATGTTGCCTCAATCCAGGACTTGAAACCTTCAGGAGATGTTGAAATGTCTCTGTAATGACCAATAACGTCCTATGAGTGAAAGAATTATTAGTGTCACTTGAAGAGTACTTTTAGTAGGATACAAGCACTACCGACTGAGGTGCTCTCGTACTGTTCTTGTACTGTTCGAACAATTGAAATCAGTTTGGTAAATCACACTGTCAATGCTTCAAGAAGCATCACACTGAACTGCACTGCAGTTGATGATACTGAATAAAGTCCAAGACACGGTGTGAGCATATTCTGCTTTATCTGAGTTTTAAACACAGCCTGAAGCCTTAAAAGTGAAGAATGCTGATTAACAAAACAACTTCGCTAAGCACATTTTATGCTTCAGTCAACTCTCCTTTGCTGTGACTTCCAATGTCAGCCTTCCTGTTTCAAGTCCCTCTTATACATGTACAGCTTGCTAAGAACGTCGATGTGACATTTGATGGAAATGTTTGCCTCTGGACGATGTACATCTACGATAATGAGGTTCTTCCCTTCATCACTCATGCACGTGTAATGTTGTCAAGCATGGTACATTTCCTAGCTTTACAGAAGCTCTCATGTGGAAACAATCTGATCAGATGTCACCGTCTGAGGTACTTACAGTACACACACTGTCTTGTGGAATTTGAATTGGCTGGCCTTTGTTTTTGCAAGCAGACGGCCGTGGGCTCGAATCCAACCTGACAAAGCTTGAAAGTGCCTCTCAAGCTCTTCGCTAAACAAGTGCTGACAACTTTGCTTCTGAACGAGGTAATTTAGTAATCACAGATCCCATCAGAAGTAAACTCCTTCTCTGAAAGTAAACTTTCTTTCAACATTTATAATACAAGTTATTCCTAATGTATGTTTGACCACTTAGACGACAATATGCAGTTTAATCTTAATACGTATTATAAGATTTTGAGGCGGTCACGCACGGTACTTTAAACTTATATTATTTATATTACAAATTTTATGTATTTATATTATCTACTGAATTGTTTTATATTAAAGTTGACAATTTCCAAGAAATCCCTGATGAACCAATAAAATTTGGATACCTTGTAAACATGCATTAAACAGATTTTTTGAAAACACAATTTATTTATAAGGGCAACTACGGTCTGAATAATTTGTATCTCCTAATGAGGGCAGATTAGCAAAAACATATCCCATGTTCATCTACGATAGAAAATTATACAATTTAAATGTAGACATAAGGCACACACATGAAATTGGTTTTAAGAGAAATATGGAAGGGCTGTGTAGCACCGTGATCAGAATAACGACAAGAATATAATATCAAATCAGTGCTCTGAAATATGTGATTGCTGAGCTTTCGGTAACTTAGTACCTTCTTCAGGACAAGAATCTGCTTGCCCTGAGGAAGGTACTCAGTTACCGAAAGCTCGGCAAACACATATTTCAGAGCACTGATTTGATATTATATTCTTGTGGTTAAATTGGTTTTAAGGCTGTTTAAGCACAAGGAATTTCTGAATAGTCTGTATCTCCTGAAAGCAAATCAGCAAACCCAAATTTCAGTTTGTAGAGAAAGGTATTTTAACACGCACCGCAAATGTTAACCTATTAGGGCAAGGTGCATAGAGCTGATATTCACAATGACCTGCCCCTCCTGATGGTAGACCAGCTTGGCACAAACATACGACTGGAGTGAAGTTTATTTAACACACACCAACCTACAAATCAGGCATTGCAAACGTGCACATGTCTATCTGTTCTGTAGCTAATATAATAAAATATTCACATCTGACCTTTTGCAAACTATTCCAAGATGCACATGTATAGAAGCATTCAGCAACAAGCCCAGAGAAATGGGACAAGAGTTTGTTCATCAAATTTGCAAGCTTATTTCAAAATCCATTAGCTATTTATGTACTGTAACTGGATATGCATTTATGAATTTCGCTTAATTTGAAGAGAAGCTTGGAGTCGTGCTTGAAAGCTTAGCGATCAAAAAACCTCATAAATTTTACATTCCTTGCCCTGTGCCAATAGTAAGTTGGCTTCTTGAAACCATGGCAAGGACTTGACAGTAAACTACATTATAGGTGCAGTCAAGTAGTGAGATACGAAATACCGGTAATCCTAAAAATATGGTGGTGCCTTAGGCTTCATTGAATGAGAGCTTTAACTGAGGAAAATGAGTGGGTCCACTTATTAGCTTGCCAAAGACAAGTTAAAACTCTACTTACGAATTGGCTCTAATAAGCCATTATTGAGTTAAATTTGAATAAAATCTGGTACACTGAGTTATCTGATTGCACAGAAACTAACAACTTTAATTCCCCAGACTAAAGACACTGTTGCTTTACCGCGTGATTTGGGGCAAGCTTTTGCATAGCGGCTGCCATCTCTGGAATGGACTGGTTCCTTTGTGCCCTTCTTATCCATTGAGAACAGTGCATTGTTGTAAGGCATCTCTTATGTACATTAACTTAGCAAAAGCTTGCCTCAAATCACGAGGTACAGCAACAGTGTTTTCAGTCTGGAGAATGTAAATTGTTATGTTCACATGAATTTAAAGAACTCAGTGTACCAGATTTTATTCAAATTTAACTTGCACAAGGCTTATTGGGATGTTTGCAAATGCTTTCATATCTGTACATACCTTTCACCTAATAAAATAGATCTACATGTCACTTGAATATACTCCGACCGTGCTGCATTGTTTTTTGAGTTTCATTTCTACAGTACCGCCTTTACTTCAGCATAAATAATTCATTTGGCAAAGAACTCCATCACAGCTCCAGTTCTCGTGCACACCAACTATAAATGCATGAACATCTTGCCGAGTACTTAGTGATAAGATTTTTAACATGAACAGTTCACTAGGTGTCCTGTACTTGGACCAAGAGGTTCCAGATATGAGGTCCCGGGCATGATGTCAGAGATAGACATCTTCAGACATTAAGAGCTCAAAACAATTCCTCACATTCCCATGTTATCAATGAGCTACTCCCAGAATTTTACATTAACGTTTGCAGATCCAATACGGATCATCATTCTAATATCACAGCCTTGTGAGCAAACAGGCAAACATGCAGGAACACAAAAGCAAGTAAAAGAACCATTCCGCTAATTTACTTCTATTTATTCAGCAGCTTGGCAGTACAGGAATTCAAATATAAACTCTACGACGCCGCCATGTGTGCCAAGGAAAGAAAGTATGATGGCTGTAAGCACGCACAGCTTTGATGTGAACCATATGACAGAAGAGGTTTAATGACCAGTGATGTTGTTAATGCTGCGACAGCAGGGTATCCAACCAGGGGGCTCTCTATCATGCATAAAGCTCCATTACAAGTATCATGTGTTGATTACATTCACCGGATACTGTGATTTTCAGAAATGTCAACTTGGCTAATGGAGGCGGTAGGGACTGGTAGAATGCACACTGTGTTTGGCAGGCACTGATGATACAACCTTGCAGGAAGCTATACAGTGTGTGCTGTATACTCAACGACAAAATGCCACTTTCTCCACAATACATGCATGACATGCACGTCCTGTGTATCACCATCAAATTGATACCCATTTACGCATGTTACACATGCCCAAACCTGTCTCTAACGGTGCATACCCACCAGCAGGGATATGCCGTGTTTCCACTTTCTGAAAATGGATGCTTTTAGTAACAATGGCCAGTACGTTACTTGATACTGCCAACAAACTTGTGTCTGAAAGTATACTGCCAATCATCACTTTCTTAATGCCTACGTACTCACACTTTCCCTCAACCCTCCGCAAAAAAATTATCTCAGTATCATGATAGGGGGGAAAAAAAGGCTCCCATCAGTGCTGAGTGCAGGCACTTTCACAGTTAAAGTTCCCGACCCCCTACAAACATGTCCTTTTCTCTGTTTTCTATGTAAACTCCTACTAATATTTTTCTCGGGTTGCTTCCTGATCGTCCCTGTGACTAAGTCCATCTGGGCTTATATCTAGTGGGGTTCTTGCTTGTGTGGAGGGTGAAATAAAGTTGCAAGAGCGGTGAGCATAGTTCTGGACATCACGCCGTCTGGGAGACATACCCCAGCAACAAGAAAACCTATGATGCAAAGAACAAAAACTGAAGCCATGCACGTATGTACAGGTATTCTCACAGCGACTGTATGGAACACTACGCTTACCACTGAACAAGCTGCAAATTTTACGTCAGACAAACTGCCTAGCAGGAGACACGAAGTGCACAATATAGGGGGAATGGGGTTTAGTCAAGGGCTTTCCAATTCCAATAAGCAATTAAGATACCATTAAATTGGCCGACCTTTCTTTGGCCGAGTATCTCCACAGCTATCTCCATAGCAACTACTGTCAACAACCAATATATGCAGGCAGCAAAAGAGGTAGGCCCGGCCTTGGATATTATAACTATAAAGACAACAGACGATCCATTTTCTTCTTGGGAGCAGGAGTTCAAGAATTCTAGTATAAAAACTGAATGGGAAACCGGGAACACTTGAATGCTGCCTAGTGCACAATGGAAAATGGGGTCAACCTCTTTTCGCAGGGGCCGGGTAAACATTATTAAAAAGGCATTTCACACATCTATTTTGTTCACAAGGGTTCCAGGGTGATAAAACTGGTAGCAGCGTATTTACCAAAATGGGAGGGCAATGTCCACAGCAGTGATAGAGATGTTAAGACCATCAAGATGAATTAAACACTGCCATCGATGAGACACTACAGAAGAGACACGTCAGCAGAACTCCACAACTAAAGGTTAAGGGGACTACAGGGAAGTTGACTGCTCCGTTAAAGTGGTTTAAACAGGAATATTTGAACCCCCCCAAAAAAGAAAGACCAGCACTAGTGCTAATATTTGAATAAGAATCCTCTGCATCCAGTTATGGGCTCTATGAGTACCACACTGCCGATGACAAAGAGAATAGTTGAGCCGACTAGACAAAAGAGGGTAGATCCCATTAGTGAGTGAGTGGAACCCACAGTGAATGGTTCTATTTCAAAGGACCAAACGTGCATGTGCACGTAAATATTTCATTTCAAGTGATGATGGCAAGGAAACCAAGGGTTTTCACAAGTGTGCAGCCTCTAAAGCTTGGAGGCCTGATGGAAATCCCTTCACAAAAATGACAATGTGGAATGTTTGTTCGACAGAAGTGGGAGTAAAACACAAAAAATCTATAATCAAAGGAAACCCAAACAGCTGGGTAGGGATTGAAAACCAAACCAAAATGTTGGCTTGGGCGGGAGTCAAATCTGTGTTAGATCTTGACGCTGAAGGAAGTACATACTCAAAGTCAACTGGATACTGAACAATCTGTTTCCATTTTTTTTTGTGAGCAGAATGAGCCCAAATCAGTCTGGATACCAGACCCGATGATTCTGACTACTCTACGAATCCAGGGTCCGATATCATCCAATGTCGACGTGACCAAGACTGGAGGGATTCCTCCAGTTTTCCAGAAATAGCTGAAATATTCCAAAGTCGTCCAGTCTATATTTGGCATATTCGGTTATTCTCGGCCGGGTAGGAAGGCTAGCTGTTGAACGTAAACTTCCGTAACCTAATGGCAGCTGTTGATCCTGCAATATTTGACTTCAACAGCTTCAGTGCCGTGAGAATAAAATATCACTGCCCTGAAGGTGTCCTAGGTATAATCTCCCTAGAGGAGAGGAAGAATAAGGCCGATGACTGACAAATACACATACAGGGTGTACCACTGTAATGAAAGTGAAAACGCCCAGGCTCTCAACTTGTGACCCCTTGCCCTTGCATCAAATGTATTTAAATCCGTGGGTGATGCCTGACCTAAGTTTTTTTATCAAGATTTATCAGGGAACCGTTGGGCAGGGAACCAGACTAAGCCCAAGTCAGCTACAGTATTGCTTTTGTATGTGTTCTTTTTTTTTTTTGGACAATAGTTCTCTATGACTTTTCTCAAAGAGAGTACAACTTGTCATTGTTTCCACTTGAAACACTGACCCTGATTCGCAGATGTATGAACCAGTGTGACATCATGATGACATCCAGTTTATCACTGCTTCGTATTAAATTAACTTCAGCTATATCTCAAGACATGAGGCAGGTGTGATCTTCATATTTTGGAACTTGACACATCGTGAGTTATCTAGAACTTTAGCCTCTGTTCTTGTGAAATTGCTTGACCATTTCTCGAGTTAAGCCTGTTTTCCATAGCAATGTAAGAAATGCAGAAACCACTGCAATCAAGACGCAAAATGTCACTTGGAAATATGTAAACATGTCAAATGGCGGTGTCGCCGACAATGCAGACAAACACAAATCAGCTCACGATGATCGGCACAGTTGAGCCAGGTTCAACTTCGCCGACTGTCTGCATTGAGTAGCCATGGTATCCCCATACAAACACGCATGATGGCATGACCGGTGTGCAACGATGTCCCTCTTGCTTATTTCCATGAATTTTGCCCATTTTCTCCTTAATTTTAATATAACACCCTTATGATCAACTGAATAGCTGACCATCAACGAAATGCATGAAACCGGAGTACAGGTTTGGCATCATGAGGCGGTACAGTCAATCTAAAAGCACATTTTCCGAAGAAATCACAGAATTTCAGATGCCATTCTCTTTCAATTTTGGGTGGAATGACATCATACACCATCTGTTCAGTTCGTGTCTGCATCTTCAAGTTTTGCAATTCGTCTGCATTACAAATGACCACGTAGAAACCAGGCTTTACAGCAAATGAAACAAAATGTGAATTGTGACTCAACAAGGTAAGCATTGTTCTACATTATTAAAGTGTTAAAAACGCTTACAGCACTACACCAGGAATGACGAGGTAAAAATGGCATTGTGTCTTAAATGTAATTACGCAAAGGTCTGCCGATAAGCGTGCAAATTTCCCATTGGAAACTGTTGGACACAAACTCTGGACTGCCAATACAATGTGGGATGGCGCGCCATCTATATTTGCCCTGTATCTTTCTATGGAAAAAGGGTTGGTTGAGCAATGCAAATATTGTGAACTGTAACTCTCAGTTATACTCGAAGATCAGGTTGATAGGCTTGGACTCAATAACAATCACAGACACTGTGCCCACGGCTTTCCAATATCAACGTCATTATGTTTCTGTTTTATCCTATCACGCTAGACTTGAGTCAAGAGTCAAATTGGCTGAGACACCACAACTTGATGAAAACGACCAGCCTTGAGACACGGCAACCTGATATTGCCACAAGTTTGTTTCCTCTCAACCGTAGACTAAAAAAAAGAAGAGAGAAGAAGAAAGCAGATGCGCACCGCTCCAGGCCTTTTTAATTTCTACGTGTTTCCAGTTTCACAAATCCCACCTTTTCATATTCTCAGTGAACTGTCTGAAAATTGCTGACTGTCTTCGCCACAGTCTGAGCCGTCTTATCGGTGGGTTCATCATTTTTGGAGGGAAGACAAACACAGGGCAAGCTTCAGCCACTCTCACCTCTTCAGACACGGAGGAGTGATTAAATCAGTGTAGAGCCTTGCTGCTGGCCTCGCAAGGACATCTCAGGGAATTGAATACAGCCATTGATACCGATTTAGCAACTGATAAACAGGCCAATTTGATGCATAATACTTGTAAATACATGAATCACACAAATCTGAAATTTCCAAGGTTAGAGGAGGAGCTTCTTCAATTTCCAAAATGAGCGTGTCCGTAATGAGAAAACCAACATTACTTAGAGTGTGTTATTACATACTCAGCATGCTACATTTGCAAGCATATAATTCTTAGAGTATAACAACTTGTGAACTGTACTCTGCACTGTCACCTTGTATTGTACAGACGTTGAAGTTCAATTACTGGGCCAGAAAAGAGATTGAACTGATCAAACTGGGCCATCTGTACGTGCGCTAGTTATCAGGCATGCTAGTCTGGTTACCGTCCAGAGCCTGAAAATAAGAACACCTAATCTGACACAGTGCAGTTTTGGTGTTTGTCTTGCCATTCCAATTCAATTCCCTTGACGGATTCGCCACCCTCTGAAGTACATGTACATTGTATAACTTTCAATTCATGCATGCCATGTCATCCTGAACTGTGTTCTATGAATACCATGCTCATTGTTCCCATTAACCATACCTAGCTTTACCTAAGCCTCAAACTGGCCCAATTGTACATTTGCCTGATGGAAAATAGGCATCCCTGATAAAAGTGTAAGGGCTCCATACGTGAATGAGAGACTTGAGGGCAATTTGTTGACCGGAGACAAAATTCTCCTTGGGTTAATAAAGTACACACATTTGTCAGCAGCACCTGTACCCACTTAGTCTGGGCACTGTACCACAACACAGCAGAAATGGCATTGAAGAAGAAGCTATGTGCACGGGATCCACACATGACAACACAGCTGCTCGAGTTACTGCAGTGTTTGCATATCACGATGAACACACCTCACAGCAATCACTTCTGCCACTTTAAAAGAAAACTGTGCTGGTCCAAGTGTGATAACGACGATCTATGATGGTATGTGTCAGACATCATGCAAACACCTCGCACACATGTGCAGGTGCCTGTACTCAAAAGAGGTAATACACCCTTCTCCTCTCTGCCTTTATGAAATTAAGCAGAAAATTCATTTGAAACAGTAAACCAAAGTTCGGACGCATAGAATTACTGATGCAACTGGCTTCAAAGTTTATACCTTAAATCAAAGAGCCCTGAGGTCGAGGTCATACAGAAAGTGACTGAGGCAATGAGTCAAAACAAGCTCTACCACCCCGTGATCTAGTAGAGATGCATGCCTGTCTGACTGGACTTGACAAAGTCAATTTACAAGCAATTAGGTTGCAGTTGACAGACCACAGAGTTACAGCAAACTTGAAATCCTGCTTCGGGTAGTCTACAGAAACAGTCATCATCCTCCTGCCAACCAGGCAGAAAGTGAAATCAAGCACATAAAAAAAGGTCTCCAAAGTTATTTTCCACGATGCACTAGTACTACTGACGCCACAGGGGGCTGGGTATGTGCGTATCTGGGAGAGTCCAAGCCAATCTCTGCCTGTGCCCACAGAACCACAAGGGAGTTTGAACATGGCTGTCTAATACCTCTTATTTAGCATTGACGGTAAAACACAAACAAGCAGAAGAGCTGCCACATTGGTGCACATTCAGTCATGCTCTAATAACCTTGTGCCGGGGAAAAAAGGAAAAAGCTGATAGGATTACATTCCACAGCACTGCACATCTTGAACAAACATGTGGCACTGTTACCATCACGTACCATGGTCAGTTTATTGTACACAGGCAATAAAATGGTGAAATATTTAAAATCTATACACTTGTCAAGGAAATTATGCACGGTTTGCCACTATACCACACTTCATGCTGCATTCACAGAGATGTGCATCAGTAGTAATCTCTTCTTTATGTAAATATTTGTGACTTCTTGTAAATGTAAATTCATAGGCTAATTAACTCCAGACTCTCATATATTAATAACACTGCCACAGCCAAAGTATGAGACAACTCCAAACGACTATGCATAATGGAAAAATATCCAGCTCTGAGGTTACATAATTTTTATAAAGTGACTGGAAATGTGCCATGTGCTCTTAAGGTGGGATGTACATGTGGTCGATTACTTGAAATTGAGTAATGATTTTCTTTTGTACTGCAAAAGTTTGTCCCTACAATGCATAAATGTAATCATTGCAAATTCAGACAGGGCCAGAACTTAAAAAGAAAAAGTTGTTTTTTCAAACCAAATAAAGTGCGTATCACCAACAGACCTTGCATATTTGGATCAATTTTCTACAAAAGAAAACAAACAAAAGTAAATGCAGAGAGAATCAGGTGCCTTTTGAAAACGGACCATTGAACATTGTTGTTTTAATCTGTTTTCAGACGTTGGTCTCAACAGTTTCAGCTTGGGCTGAAGCCCTGAAATCACATTTTGATAATATATAATAGTAATAATTTAATTTTGGAACCAAATGGACAGCCTTCAAAATTTGGTTACATACTTACCTGTGGGATATTTTGATATTGACATAGCATTCCTAAGGCAAAAAAGGTCTCAACATAGTGAGTATTTTTAAGCCAATTATAGCTTTTGCTGCATGTTTTTTGACAGTGGCGTATCCAGCTTTTGGTGTCTGAGGGGAAGATCCAAAAGCAAATAATAATAATAACAATAATAATCGTATTTATAAAGCCCCTTTAACATAGATCAAAGTGCTTTCCATTATTATTACCCCTGCTCATTGGGCCTATGAAACATTCCAAAAACCATCTCAGCTCCCTGGGGAGTACACAGCTCAGTGCTGCCATTTGGGCGTAAAGCGGCTGAATCAATCACAAAAACCATGTCTGCCCTCACAGGTACCCAAATACTCCTGGGTGGAGGGAGGCAATGAGTGATAAAGTGCCTTGTCCAAGGGCACACACACCATGACCCCAGACTGGATTCGAACCCGCAACCTGCGGGTTGGGTCTTCGGGCTCTTCAACATGTTGTGGAGGTAAAAAAACCTTACTCACAGTTCCCACATGCTTGCTTTTATTGATAGTGTTGTTTTCTTAGGGATTTGGTGCTAATATTTGATAAATGGATATACAGAATACTTTCTTTCCTACTCGCCCAGTCTTTGTTAAAAAAAATAATAATTTGCAAAAATTTCCGTTGAGGGTGCAAGTTGCTTCCTGTCCCTCTCCCCTCCGACTTGATACGCCACTTTTTTTTAATCATTGCTCATGAGCCAGTTAGAAAACTGTCTGCATCCTATGTGTCAGCAAGCAAAACTTGTCCAGAGTGTACTCAATGAAAATTTCATTTGCTGCGCACGATGCCTCACAGCCACGAGGGTGTACACAAGGAATAGTTTCAAACCTGATTGTACTTATGTAATGGTAGGTAATTACTCACACTTGGCATGTGGCCAAAATCTGTAAAAACAAGACAAACTCAGTTGCCCTTAATCCACTTTTGTGCGTATTGATTTAATAAAGATTTTTACTTGATGAGTCTTTACAGATTTTAAAGCTCTGTGCACTGACATTCACACTGCCTCATGTGGGAACTTGTTTGCACAACGAAGTTTGTGAGCAGTGTGAAGAGGCATGGAGAGTAGGGTATTGCGCATGAATGACTAACGATGCCATCAAGCCTGTCAGGACTACATGCATCTATGGATAGCTCAATTGGGGCACTTTAAAACGGAGGTACATTGCAGTTTGAAGTGCAAGTGCAAGTGGGCTTTAGAAGCATCTATCAGGTTGACTGGTGTCCATAAGGCAAAACAGGAAAGTAACGTCAAATAGATAGCATCATGCAGGGAAAAACACAGATTAGACCGCCCACGACAGGAGTGTGCAATACGAATATCAATGGGGAAGCAGTAAAATAAGAGGGATTTGTTCCTTGAGGGCCTTGCACTACAAAGATTAAGCTAGGCTTTGCATTACCGGCATCTGTTTTTAAGTACATGTAGCACTGTCATTGTGACAATCTGTAACCGTCCACAGCTGATAGGTAAGTAAAGGATGAAGGTCAGATCTACCTGTATTCTCCATCATCACAGCTAGAGGCCCACATCCCCATATTCAGTAAAACTGAACAGTTCAGAGGTCTGTAAGTGAAATTTCCATTGGGAGACAGCGCATACCAACGGACGGTATGTACTTGCTCATCCTCAGAGGAGAGCTGCAATCAATTTGTTTTTTCTACATTCAAATGCACCTTCGTTAACCTTATTTCCGACTTTTATTTCACTATTTCAAAGGGTCTCCTGCTGTTTTTTTGTTTTATGCTGATGAGATTTCCATATTCATGAGCAAAACTTTCATGTCATTCCAAGAAGAAAGCCTGAATGTTACAATGATTTGTACACAAAAGGTCATGCATTTTTGTAGATTTTGCAGGACTAAATTTTCTTTTCTTTTGCTGATTCATTGTTGCTGATGTGCACAGCAATAAGTGAGCACCAAAGGTTTTCTCAAAAACGTTTTCAGTAAGTAAATTCTGGATTCCCG
Organism: Acanthaster planci; assembly: GCF_001949145.1. The sequence goes on from NW_019091410.1 coordinate 1,213,841, forward strand.
GTTTTAATAGAAAAACAATGCAATGAACTATGTCTTCCCCAGATGACTTCATAGCAACAGCGCCCTCGGTTGTCCAGGAAAGCATAGCTAAGTTCACTTGTTTAAAAAAGTGCACTTTTCAGTGCATTTAACCAAATGGGAGTGTAAAAAGTGCACTTTTCAGTGCATTTAACCAAATGGGAGTGTAAAGAGTTTTCATACATTGAGGAAGAGTACAAAAGTTGCATAAATATTTTGTCTAAGAAAAATCCATTGCGGCTACACTTCAACCTTACTTTGTGAGGAGAAATCAAATCTTGAAAACATATTTATTTTCTCTGTGAGTGGTCTTTGAACTGGCAATCTACGTGCTTGGAGAGCAAAAAAAACCCTTTCCACTGGGGATTAGTTTCAGGTATTTGTTTCACTGTAGTCCAGAGCATCTCTGGAGCCATGCACAAGCATGGCCGTTTCAAGGACTAGCAGGCTGCCCTGACAAGCCAAGTACATGGTTGACATGACCATAACACAAATCTGTCAGGTAGTTCTTATTTCTCTCTTCAACAGCACTGCCCTTTTTCTAAATTTGTAAGAGCAGAGAGCAAATGCCACATTTGGGAAAATCCTAAAATTACTCTTATTTTAAATAGTTGCACTCTGCAAAGACGGAATCCTTGTAACAGATAATATTGAGTAATTTTGTGCTCAATTTCATATCATTTTGATTTATAAACCTCCCAAATCGAATGCCTCAAGCCTTCACAGCCATCTTATTCAGACTCTGGGAAAAAAGGCTTTCTATTTTATTAGTATAGCATGTACAAAGGCATCCAGTGGACCATATGTCTATTTCAAAACTCCATACACATATCACCGTTTTTTTTTTCATTAATCATGCTTAGACAATAATTCTTGTCAATTGAGCCTAAACCTTGACTTGTAAATCCCGGTGGTTAATTTTAACATTCATGTGCTTTTCAACGAGCTTGTGGAAACAGCATAAAGAAATCTACAAAGCACAGGTGGTGCCATAGTTTGGTGTCAAAAGTTTGCCACCATTTGGCAGATGATTTGAGCTCATGTGCGTAGGTGGCACTCTGAACAATGTGTGAATGCCCATTCCTTCAGCTGTGAAAATATAAGAAGCTGGAAAAGATGCACTTGACGAGCATACGTAATTGGCCGCCGAGATTATGGGCAGTCTTGCATTTCATGCATCGTTGGTTAGCAGAACTACAGCGTTTTCTGCCCACTCCTGCATGTACTTGCCTGGGCAGAAAAGGTCCTTGGACCTACGTGGGGATGTCCGATGCTTGGAGGGAAGAATTATGTTATGTTGATAACATCGGGTATACCGTACACTCAAAATCGCCCACAGCAGTGTCTAGGAAGCAAATATCTTTGATCAGTGCAAGGCTGGACATAGTATGGGGGCAAATGTGATCTTTGGAGACTTCATGGACTGACAACTGCAGTGTGTTTGAAAGGATTTTTGAAAAAGAAAAAGCTCTTTAACATCAATATCCAGTTCATAAGTGTGACGTCACTTCAGTTTGAACCACACCTACTGCACTTGCACTGCATACAGAGTTACATGCATTGATAGCCATTTACATGGTACCATGGAACCAGAATTTAACGCACAACTTCAGCCATCGTCCAATGGGAGCCTGCATATTGTGGCACGTCCCCCTTTGTGATGAAGTCACTTTAGAAACTGGATAAAAGCAGAAAATAATGGTCTGCTTGGTTTTGTTTTCACATTTGTAAATGATGTGGGAGAGGTCTCAACTGAAAAAAAATTACACTTCAGCATGCTGGTAGCAGTCCCGAGTAGAGCTGCCAAATTCAAAATGGAGTTTTATAATCTTATTTCACATCCCTGTTCTTTTTGGGGGTTAACAGTCGTCATGCACCAGGTTCCTGGCCAGTGTCTCCATATCATTCCACCAGAGTGACTCATAACTGAATCCCAGTTAAAGGTGCATTGTTTTAACACCTCACACAGCTTCTGAACAGTAACTTTTCGAAAAAGTTACAGATCTGTAGTAACATGACTGACTTGTGGTATAACCTTTGTAGCAAGTTTTGGCAAGAAGCAAACACGTATCAAGTTTGAACTTTCCTCTCTGGAAGACTAGTTCCTGGAAAGTTGAAACACAAATAACTTTTTGCCTCATACAATACAAATACATGCGGTTCGGGGAAACGAACTTCAACACAGCCTAAGAAATTCTAACAAAACTTTTTGAAGCATATACCAGACTTTCGAACAAAACTTTTCAAAGGAAATAAAAAAGAACTCTGCGCATTGTTCATCAATTTGTTGTTAAGAGCCCATGTTTCTTCCGCACCTTTATTGACGCAGCTTTAACACTCTTCTCCAATAACTTTGCCGTAGGTTTTCGTTTCAAGATGATAACACAGGGTACTATTCATGCATCTTTGGGACGCCATTAACTTGATCCCACCGATGCAGGCGAGTCCTACCACGGGGATGCTTGAATTTCACCTCATTGTTTCCAAACTCGCTTTCCTTATTTCATCCGAGGATGAAATTAGACCCACCGGAGGCGTGGTGCTAGTGAATTTCTCATAGCCGAGGGATGACTTCCAATAACATTCCCACCAAAGATCGCATTGAATTGTGACAAACCAGATGTTTAGCACATGCCGAGTGCTGAGGTTTTGTGCGCCAAATTTCTCCCGCCTCTCCTCGGGTATCAAGTTGTGCTCCGATGCCTATAGGTCTTTCACTTTCAAAAAGTGGAACTGAAGTGTCAATTGCACCACAGCCATCCCAAAAATAGTGCAGTCTGATTTTGAGACAATAAGGCGGGCACCACCACAGGATACACTTGGACGATATACCAGTGACTACAAACGAACCTCCTTTGCACAATGTCAAACAACAGTCAAAAAGATCCTTAACTCTTACATATCTTGTAGCGTTTCCCTTCCTGAAATTGCTGCTACCATTTCAAAAATTTCACAGATCTTACCTGCAAGACAACTGAAGATGACTTCTTTCCACTACAAATCCAACAAAAAAACACTACATTTCAAATGTGTATTATTTTACGCACAAATATGTAGGCCTGTCGTGTCTCAAAGAATCTCTCAGTATAGAATCTCACTTGACGGAAAGAGATAATATATTCAGCTACTAAAAGTGGGCTAAACTGTCTCCTGCACCCGCGGCGATAGTCCAGCAGAGAAGATGCTAGGATACAGCAAAAACCTGATTTTCTCACAATTGCCTGAAATGCCAGAGGGGGCTTGAACTCTAAATCGTTCAAATGGCAATTGAGCTAAGCCACTATGCACAGCCCAATCAGTCACACTCCCTCACCCCTGGAGCATGGACGCACCACCACCGCACCCAAATCTCCTTTGAGCTAACAATTTGTTTTCCAAAGCCAGAATGCATGACACAAGTGTATAATGCACTTCCGGCCAATCTTGAGAGTCACGTATATTGCGCTGATAAATATGGAGGAGTGAAACTCATCAGGTGAAGACGTTTTGTAAGTTGCCAATGAATAACGGCTTTGACTATCTCGTACACTGGTGAATTTGATAACAACTCAAGAATAGTGCATTGATCGGAAGGTGAATGTATACATGTACAAATCTTTACACTGGATTTTGCCCTACACTCATTAGTTACATCTACACCCATTTTGCAATGTTAATGTTTCCTTTTGCCTGTTCTTTCCCTCTGTCATCTTTGGGAAGTTCAAAGCTATGGTGACTTTAACGTCCTGAACTCCCTTATATAGACAGAAGAACATTGGTACTGTTTTACGAGAGGTGATTCCTAGTTGCACCACACACAGCTGTGTGGAATAGATCAGTTCTCCACTCATCCACAAGTACATACATACATTGCATACCAAGCAATCACCACCAACTGCCACACCAAAATCACAAAAATTGTCAGTACACTCTGTATGTCATCAGGTGGCATGTACCATTTGTGTGAGAGCACATGACCTGACGTGAGAACGCGCTGCTTGACAAATTCCGTACAAGACAGCCGAAAATTCATAACAAGTCCCAAACAACAAGCCTGATTAAAGTCCCTTGCTGTACTGTAGGGCGCTGGCATTTTTTCACTTTCACGGTTAATTAAGCGCCGCTCATTTTGACAACAGATTGTCTAAACTACTCGAATAGGTATTTGGCCGAGTGGAAATCTCTGCCCGATTGGAAGAGCCAACAAACTGCCACCCTTGAGTCATGATTGATTGTTTGCAGAGGGTCTGACAGTCTGAAGTGGTCGTGTCATACCACTGCTCTGCACTTGACGACTTTTAACTGGTTAACATCTCACACAGGTAATCACGATCAGTTACCAAAGTGTTATCAACAATCCCTGTCTCTTCTGATTTTCGATGCCCTGTTATCAGTGACAGTATCTGGCAATGGATTAGAAGCTCTCTGACATTAAGAGAGAAAAGAAGAATTTATGAATATTGTGCACTTTTTCTTGATGTCGCGGTGAACTTACACTTTTGCCAATTTGACACTTCTTATTCCAAATGGTATCAATTAAAGCTGTGTATTTCTGCAAGTCTCATTGACTTTTGTATTTTAGTACTGGCAGCACACTTGTAATCTCATTTTGTCTCTTCTATCCCCAATAAAATACTAAATATTGTTTGCTAGGCCCCAATTCAGTTCAGCCCAAGTATATAACGGAGGAAAAGACATTCAAAATAAAAAGTACCTCACATCACATCAGCTCTGATGTGTTCAGTCAGAAAGACAAGCATATAACCGTGATGGTGTGTCCGACCTCGCAAACCGTTATATTGCAAATCCTAATGACCCATGACGTACGTGCATTATTTTGTGCATGCGTTGTCAGAATATTGAACTGGCTCACTTTTTATACTGCGAGTTGGTTAAGGCAATAAGGACATTTTCTTCTGAAATCATTCAAAATTCATGAAATGGTACATGTATTTGTACAAGAGCATAATGAAGTACTGTAACACACATACCAGACTAGGAAAAAAGGTACCAGTTGATGTATATGTGCCAATAAAACTAGGGAGGGACATGATAAAATGAATATATGAAGATGTGTTGAGTAAAAGGCGGATACCTAATCAATGTTACATAATAACCTAAATATCAGATAGTCTAAATGTGCAGATAGATCCTAAGGTTGCTGTACACTGACGATGGCACCGGGAAGTCCAGCTTTAGGTCATCAAGTCACGGCTGGCAGCTGCGTTGCAAAACAAAAGGCGCAAGCGGCTCCCAAATGCTACCTGACATGTCTGTACACGTGTGGCGCAGCTGGCGGTGCCTTAGGCGTAGCTTTCCATGAGGAAGACAGTAGGAGGGGCTGCCTCACACTGCGCAAACAACCGGATTAACTTTGTAATCCACCGCCACAGGCAACAGGCAGTGGGCGTCGACTCTCATTGCACCATTGGACAGCCTGCAGTATCATTCACTAATCCTATTTTATTGTGTGGACTCTGTGGTCCAGCAGTATACTGGGTATGCCCACTTCTCCACAAATAAATTTAAACCTGTCACTTGAGCATCGGAATCTCTTTTTGTATGAAAATCCTATTTTCCTACTCAATAATCCTTTAATTGAAACTCTGATAAAGGGGTTTTCGACAACTTACATGATGGCAAAATGGTCAACTGCAAGAACTACTTTTAAATACTGGATATTAAAAACTGTATGATTTAAGGAAGAAGTTTAAACCGACCTGTTGTGCTAAGCTTTGGAATACAATTAAGGCCTGAACTATATGTTGGCTGCAAGTTTAGGCCTGAAATTCATTTTCATACTGGGGAGACTTTGCACTTTAGGTCCAGTAACCTAAAGTAATTGGTGCACGTGCAGGCGTAACTCCGTGCACCTGATGGTCCTTCAGCTAAGGTACAAGAAATTTTTTTCCGAATTGTATTTCCATTCGGTTTCCTAAGTTGGCTGCAGAGTATATCATGAAACACATGATTCTGATTCAGCAAAAGATCCTGCACGGCGATAGATGTGCCATGGGGGAAATGTGCCTTTGCATTACACATATGTACATTTATAGCTGTATTACACTCCTGTCTCTTGTGAACGTACACTCACTTGAGCACCATTTGCATTTCAAGTGTTTTTCCCAAGTGCTTGCGTTTCTAGGTAACTTACATTGTACCCTTTGGTTATTTGCCTTCTTACTATTAGGCCTGAGGGCAATTTGGGTTTTGATTAAAAGCGAGTGGACAGATGCATACATGGCAAGTTCACTAATTATGTGCACATTGTGTAAGGTCAACTCTTTTTAGTGCTCTCTCACATAAGCGGATCCATGTGCACTGATGATGGGAGTGGTGTTTCCCCGGATATGTGCGGAGATCACAGCATGTGTGCGTTTCATTCAGTTGAGCACAGCTTCATGTACAAACCTTTTACTTCAGTGACCCTCCCCTCTGAGTGGCGTATTACCCCACGGTGCTCATCAAATGGCACTGAAGCATCAAGACTGAGGCTCTTATAGCCAATACTCCGCAGCACCAGACTACAGGGTATATCTTCTGTCTCTCCTGTAGGCACGGCTTCCTCTTTACCATTCACCACCTGTTTGCAGAAAAACTTACTCTTAACTTTGTGGATTCTGTGGGCAACTGTGTTTGATGATGAAGGGGTGAAAATGGAAGACATTACATTTTTGAGACCCTACATGAAGTATACCTCAGCTCGAGTGAGCTCCCTGCACCTGAAGGTTGGTCTTACTCACTCCATGCCATTCACACACATACACAATCAACAGATCACATAACAAAGGTTTATTGTTCCAATAAGGGTGGCTCCAATCAAGGGGAAAAGAAACTTTCTTTAGGCTGCCAACCTGCCTGTCTGGAATTTCCTACCAAAGAGAGAAAGAAAAATTCTAATTTTAAGAGTTTGTGGGGACAAGCAAGTAATAAGTTTTTTTCCTCCACTGCCTTACCCTCTCTCAAGGTCAACAAAATATGAGAACCATAGAATTCACTATGGAAGCCCTGATTTCTTTTCGTCACACCATACTCAAATACAGACGTCAAATTTTACAAAATGTAGAATGATTGAGCAGGTAATGATGAGTTTTTACAGAGTGTAATGAACTCGGTGACAACTGTCTTTCAAACACCAAATGCAAAAGAAAGTTAATTTTGTCCATATGCAGTTACCTAGAGTGCACAAGCTCTATATCTAAATATAACCACTCCAAAGGATGAAAGGTGTGACCATGGAACAACCTGTACCTGGTTATCTAATCTGACAACTGAAACCCTTCTGATGTGGTTCCACACTGTACAGTACCTGTTGCATACTCAGTGCTTCTTTGATCACACTGACAGCAATCCATGCAAGCCAACTAAAATTAAAGGATGCATGTGTCATGTACCTGACGAAGATATAACCTTGATTTGTAATGTCTCCCACAAGTGGTTGATAAATTAGTCTACAGAACTACGCAGTTGCAGGTTGAAAAATTCCTCCCTAGTTTACCAACATACCAAAATACACGTGACCACAAGCCTGAAGAATTTCCAGTGTAAATGATTTCTATGTACATCCTGTCAAAAAGGGAAGAGTAACCTACATGTACTGTTGTCTCAGGAAGTTAGGAGTGATCCAAAAGCATGAAAAGAAATCTACATGACTGGGTACACGTTATGACCAGTTTCATCAACGTAACAATCGGTAGCCACATGTGTCTGTGGAGGCAGACTCCTAGTACACAAGTGTCAATGCAGTTGATACTTGTAGCTGCAAGCAAGTTTATAATATCATTGAACAAAAAAATAAGTTAACTGGGCACAACAATACAAATGATGTTGATTTAGCAGAGCCTGCGGGGACAACTTCCTTTCATTAAATTTAGGATGGTCTCCATGCACGTGTATGCATACGCCTTGGGGAACAAGACAGCTGAATTTGGTAAATGTAGATGTGAATAACACCATGTGCACTTTAATGAATTGCATTTTGTGCTTCATTTTTGATGTGGTATTTCCACGTGTGCCTTTGGGCAACAACTTGTAGTCACTTTGGAGGGTCATTCTTTGGTTACACATGATAAAAGAGAAAAAAATTTATATTATTTCTCGTGTTCTCTACTCTTTCCAGACTCAGCTAATTTTTTTCAATTCTGTATACCTATCACCATCCTTACTGCAATTCTTTCAAGGTGTACTTGTCAATCAAATATCACTTTGTGGCTGGTAAGTGAATACAGTAAATTATCCACCCATAGGACTATGCACTGTAAATAAACACGTGGACCACTCAGAGCGGTCAAGTCATTCATTTAGCACTGAAATATCAAACTAGTGACGAAGTCCCACTGAACTTTTTTGTGGCAGCCACCTTGCAAGTCTGTTCCTCTGTCTGACAGGTATACACATCAGAAGAATCTCTGTTTATACTTCTGTCAAACGCGACCACACACCTGCACCATGGCTTCCATCTTATCGTGCATTTGGTCAAAATGCAAAATTCTTCGCAAATACAACCATGGTAATGGCAGTTACACCAACATGAGTTCTGGTAACTTTCTTGTCAGACATTTACGAAACTGCTGTACAAAAACAAATCATGGACAAATGTGACAAGTTAAAAACGTATTATCACAAATGTCTGAATCAATGGTTAAAGGGAACACCAGGTAAAAAGCAGCTCATAACTACCAGAAGGCCTACTATGCATTGGAAAAGATGGGTTGGATTTTTTCGTCCATCTCAGAGGAAATTAACAAGCACATGTTATGAAATCATTACCTGCTAACAAGCACACTTGGGGAAAAACAAACAAGAGAATCCTGAATCTTCCTTGGCTTTTCATGTTTACATTCATCATCATCTTCGTGAACATTGCCAATTCCACAGAAAATCCTGTGGGAGGACATCCACTGTACAAACACAATTTGTTTCGGGATAATTGACCAGTCACTAGGGAACTGAAATTAGAAATGGGAGTGGAAAAGGGATGGCTACTGGGGAATAATTTAAAAAGTACCTGGATGTTGCTATAGGACCTCATCCTTGCAAAAAATGATTAGAATTAAGCCAGATAACTTTAACTCGGATGAAATCTGCACACACTTTCAAGAAGCAAACAGGAAATCCCATAGTGATACCACTGAATTTCCTCCCAAGTTTTTTTTTTCCATTAGAATTTTCAAATAAAAGCAAAAGATGTTCGATGTATAAAATGCAAGAATATTTTGTGAAACTTCTGTTCAATGGTACTGTAGCTGATTCCAGAATTCTGTCATTCATCATTTACACTTTTTCTTGGAACTCAATGTATCAAAGGATGGAGCTCTGTCTTTTACCATTTAGATCTTCAAATGATTCCTTGTTTACATCAAACGATTTTACTAATTTTTCTTTCACAACCACACAAGTTAAAGCCATCCCAAATCATGTATGCAAAATACTTAATCTTTTAGCCTTTATACTAAATTACAGATTGTCAGGGTATTCCAAAGTAAACAGTCTAGAATTTTAATGTTCAAGTGTTCTGATTTTTTAGAACAAATGTAAGAAAGCTACAAGCTGTGTGGGTTAGATCTTCTCTAACATACAGAGTGACTCTAGAATGCCTACTTTAAATAGATCTATAATTTAATAAGATAAAAAAAATCATTCAAATGAAAATGAAACAGTCAAAGCACACTGAAGAAATATGTGTAGATGGTGGAGTTGGTATAGTGTTTCGGTGACTACTCTCTGAGGTGCTTAATTTTATGTAGGATGCCTAGATACACGTATCTATATTAGCACTATTTGTACATGCACAGTAAAGACTAAACCAACTAAATCAACTTGATAGGCCACAATTTTTTTACATGCACCTATGCTGAATAACCAATATTAATAACCCCTATCAATATTTACATTAATAACCAATCTTAAGATTAATAACCAATATTAATATTAATAACCAATGTTAATATTAATTCTAATAACCAATTTTGATATTATTCTAATGACCAATATTAATAACCAATATTAATATTGGGGTTTTAAAGTGTCAAAAGTCTTGGCAGAATATCATATTTGTTTGTGCACATATACCTGAAGCCGGAGGCACCATTTTCTCTCCCATGAGGTAGACTAATCCGGGGAAACAGAATTAGAAGCCATTACCGCAATGGCACGATACTCATGGGCAAGGGATCTACATGTGTTGGATGCCTCTTCGACCAATTGGGAGTACTGGCTCGCCATAGTGCAAACATGCCTCAAATTTCGAGAAAATAGGCCAGTGTGGTGCCACAACACTAACAGCCCCTGCACTGTTTACTCTGAATTGTTGAAGATACCTGTCTTCCACTATGGCAGGTTATTTTCTTCCTCCAGCATTTTGGACATTAATAATTCCCTAAGGTACAGAAAGTGGTACTCGGGGGAACTGTAACCATCCTTTCCAAAACGACGTCGGTGGGTACTTTTTTTCACAATCACTAAACTGAGGGTATGGATGAGGATAATATTTTTTTTATCATACTTTCCACTTTAAAATGGTATTTGTATATCATTTGGGCGATTTACTAAGGTTTGTTAATTAAAAGTGCGCTGGATTTTTCTGCCCAATTTCCGGACAAGCCTTTGTGAGTTTCGGACTTTATTTTAAGACACTTGAATTTTATACGATTTCCAGTGCCATTTCTTTTAATATAACAACAGGATAATCGTACTTATGTGTGAAACCTATCAACGAACACATTAAGAAACAGTTCTTAAGGAAACTTTCACAAAAAGGCAAAGCATACTAAACTAGGGAACTTCAGAGGCTGACTAAAACAGTATGGGAGGTAAACCGTCCCTTCGTATTTGAGCTCAAGACTCCTGTGGATTTTTTCTATATGACTTTTCCCGTTCATTCTTTTTCATCGAAGATGCCTCCACTGAATACTTGCATATCCATGGTCACCCAATTATGCCGCATTTTCTTCACTTTTATTAAACTTTATGAACAATTATCGTGTGATGACGGAGTGTAAGCTATTTCGGGCCACCTGCACACAAGAACTTAGGTAAAACTATTGCTTGGCAACGTGCAAAAATGGTACCAGGTACTTTAACAGTTTTGGTATTCATTACTGCAGTATACCCACACAGAGTACCAGTTACAAGTTCACTCCAAAGACAACATGTACATAAATACAATATTTTTGTCCGTTGTTTATCAGAGGTTTCAGGTGTATTTTTCAGATATTCCAAGTAGAATTTTTTCTCTGAAAATTCAAACAATTTCTGTGGAAACAATTAAATGAATTATGCATCATAATTATGTTGAACGACGCAAAAACGTACAAATACTGACAGAAAGAATACAATTTTTATATAAAGCCTGTGGTAGCTCTGTGGTGCTTCATCAACATTATTTGTGAGTGACTTTGCTGAGGGATATTAGTGACAACGCAGAGTGCCGCGTGCATCTACATTGTGATTAAATTTTAACGTCTTTGCAGGAAGAACATTGTTCACCAAGCTCACTGGTACTAAAAAAAACATGTCCTTTATTTGGTGCGTATTGGGATTGGGACATTGGCATCGCGGGGGAGGGGGAGCAAGAGGGAGCGCTACCCCCTTGAAATAACGGGGTAACGTTGAATACAGTTTTAAAAAAGTAAAAAGAAATAAGAGAGGAAACGGGATGTCACGGATTTGGTTGAAAAATATCGCCCCTCCACCCTTTAATGGGTTTATCATGAAATATCAATTCTCATCTGTCGGCAGGCTTGTTTTATTTATTCCCATTGTGTGTCAAAATATGGTTTGCCCTCCCCCTTGGAAGAAATCCTGGCGATGCCCATGGATAGGGACACCGAAGAGCCGATTTTATGAGCTGTGCTGTAAACGGTCATAACATTCCCAACAGTTTTGACATATATCATTTTCTAAAGCAAACAGGCTTATTAATCAGACATCTGACCATCCTTTTAATGTAATAAGTGCATTAACCCTAACACTCCTCAGTCCTCCAACAGGTGAAGGATTGAGGAGGGTTAGGTTTAAGTCTTCAGTTTGCCATCGCATGAGAGCTCATTGAACAATTACTAAAGCCGCTCAAATATTGTCTCCCTTGTAAAAGCGATTAGCTCAAGATATACGAGGTGCAAATTCATGGGTACTCCATGTGCGTGTACAGGTACGTATTTGACAATAACGTCAATGAAAAAGACCAGAGAATCTGGATCACGGGGTTTTAGTAGCAACTGCGGCTTGGTTTCCTTCCAACACGAGTTTAAGGACACCCCAGAAGCAAGACTACGTGATTTTTCCGAGTAAAGCACAGCGCCGAGCATTGATTTGGATTAGAATTACCTTCGTGTGTATGCGATGGACATATAGCTGTCATAAGCGATGCCATACAGAGTTCACACCTGTGCGAAATAGTACATCAGCTTCTGTCAGTTGCAAAAAGTGATTCTATGTATCATGGTTTTCCCCTGCCTTCAAAAACAGTTTTGTGACCAACAGAAACGTTTCAACAGGAACTATGAAAATTCTGTGATTATCAATGGCTGGAACCAGATGGAACTTTGGGAAAATGTTAATATCCTGGGGATACATGTGCACTGACAGTTGCAGATCAGGGGGCGGGAGGCCACCGGCATTCGCCCCATTTGGGGGGCTTTTTTTTTGGTGCCTTTTTTGGGCAGTTGTTTTAGATCTGCTCCAAACTAGTTATTTGCTTTTTTGCACCATCGATGCTTTGTTCATTGAAATACTGGGGTTTTAATGTTTGAAATTGTGCGCACCGCCTTTTTAAAAATTATGGAACGATCGCTATACTGATCATGAACTCAACTACGCAGAAATGTCAGTCCCACAGTAGTGCTTTTTCTGAAAGGTTGGAGGTAAGGTGGTGATGGACACCTAGAGCCTTTTAAGCTGGATTACGCACTATTGCGAGCATATTAAGATTTTCCTGTACTTCTCTACATCACTCCAACTTCTGAACTATTGCATTACACGTACAATCTTACTTGGTGGAATTTCCACAAATCCAAGCTAACCTGCAGGGAATCCGCTCTCATCGATGCCAGCCTCACGTAAAAGTGAGCAGTAATCCCCCTTATAACCAGAATACATCAACAAAAACAGCACAAAAGGTATGCTTACTACTTATACGTCTGTATATACCTTTAAAGATCTTTACATCTCTTACTGCTGGTTCTGATAACTGCCCACGAACTCTGAAGGGTAATGCCCACCTGCTCAAGACTAGCCCCAGGGAAAAGGGGAGACAAGCAATTCCTTGCTTAAAGCAAACTTACACAGTGCAGGTAGAACATTTAGAGGAGTCCCAACACAGGAGGATTTGTTTCTCCTTATACAAGAAATCTATTGGATAATGGATGAGATTTTGAATTTTCTAAAACTTTAACGACACGAGTGTAGACAATGACTGTAGCGTTTAATTACCAACTGATAAATATTCTAATCAAAACCAATGTCAATGCTTGCATTATGCTTTGAGCAAGAATTCAGCATTGCCAATAGTCTCAAGCTTCATAATACATGTACATAAAACCAAGCCCAGCCAGCGTTAATTTTTCTGAAATCATAATCTAAGAAAAAATACAGGAAGAAATGAACTCATTTGTCTTACGCAAGGTGGTTAAATACTTGATTTAAAATTGTCCCATGTATCGTTACTACTCAAAGCAACTTTTAGTCTGTCCAGTTGTCACCTTTCACTTTATTTTCTTGCAAACAATTGCAAGAAATGAGGAAGGGGTGATTAATCTTGGTCATTAATGGCTCATAATCATGGCTTGTGAACAAAGCTGCTTATTAAGGCAAAAATATTCCATAGGGAAGTTTTGAATTTCTGTGTTGTAAATGACCCTTTTTTGACCACAGAGAAAAACGCACTCCTGGGCATATGTTGTTATCACGCCACGCTGCCCGCACAAGGCACAAAGACATAACTAAATTAAGTGCCTAGCACTTCGAAAAATCAAATTGATTTTTCAAAAGTGCAGCAGTCATTTCATGCAGAAATGCTGTAGTGGAGACGATTTACAAGTCAGGGGAAAAATAAAGTGCCACTGCAATGGTTGTTTCAGCAAATGCTGAGATAGAAAAGGTCACATTCTCAAAATCAAAACTTTAATGTCAAAACTCAGCGTGCTTTATTTTAACACACACAAGTGGGTTAAAAAAAAGCAAAACAAAGGGAGGCAGAGACAGGGGACAACGGCCTGGCGTGGTCCATTTTCTTCTTGTCTTTCAATGAACTCCAATCTGTCTTCAAACACACAAACACTATGAACATCTACTGGTTTGGGGTTCTTTTACCTGCATACGTTTGTGAGTGTATTATTCACTAACTCCATCAATCGATCCATAGTCAATCACATGTATCCAGTTACGTTTTCAACTCAATTAATCACAAACCACTTTATGAATTTAATGGCTTTTATCCTGAACTCAAAATTTTAAGCATTCCGCACGTGAAACATTTTAGATGGCTGTTGTAAGCACGTGCAGACAGCCCAACTTGGTTAAGAGGTACAGGTGGACAGCATGAGCTGCTAACTGTCTGCACAATGTATTTACTATTTGTTTCTTTTTATAAATGATGAAACCTTAAATGAAAAAAATCATTTAAAAGCTACGAATCATTAACTTGTGGACCAACATTAGGAATTGCTCGTTTATTTTTGAATTTTTTGGAATTTTTTCATTATGTATGTTTCAGTGTTCCAAAATGTTTCTGATTTTTCTTCTTCTCACTTCGTTATAAATGGTCAAACATGTTTTACCCCTCTATTTTTGACGTGTCTTTTCAGTCATTTTTATGGAAAACATGTTTGTGGTGACACAAGAGCAACGAGGGCAAGCCATTACATGTAATCACATGAAATCCTGCAATGACAAGATTTCAGTGACACAATTTTTTTAACACAAATGCTTTAAACGGGTTAAATATATAAGGTACAAGTAATCTTACTGAAGCTATGGATGTACGCAACTCAAAGAATCCAACTACGTATGACAGCAGGGTGGAATAACTCCATTACATTCAGATACTTAAATTTTATATTGAACAGTTGACCGTTTATGTATGGTGTGTTGCAAAGCCATTTCTCATACCTGTTTTTGAAAATTGTATTTTCATTGGTCCAGAATGATCACATGACCAGGAGACAAATATGCATGCCAGCCTCACCAACGGGCACCATAACGTGATATAATGGACTATACAGTCTGCACTCCACAGTCCAAACATAACGTGTGTAGCGCTAACTAGACTATTCATTGGTACCACTTCTACTTTCACCAGACAGAGGGTAAACTTTGATGAAAGCAGCAAACTGGCTCTGGCGATACCATTAGATGTTGGAGCACTGCAATTTGGGGTTGACAGCTGAACGCTGTTTGAAGTTCATTTCTTTATGAAAGTTCCTTGACATAATGTCTGTTGAGCTAAAGGATACGTGCAGACTTTTCTCAAAAAATGGTTCTGAAGACATGAAAATATTGCTTTCGAGCCAGAAATGTGTGACCAACACAATCAAACTGATATGGTGCTGTTACAGCTGTGTGCGCATTCTACATTTTTCTGTGGAGCAACAGAAGCACTTGTCACTTTGATTGCATTCAAGACCTTCAGGTGAGGGAAATATTAGAAGAGAAGGCAAGACAGAGGTGTAACAATTATTGACAGCTGTAAAGTGGGACATGATGTTTCATCACCTTTAGGGACACATTCGCCTTGGGGCAACATGAGTCCCTTGGGTGTTAAAACATCACGTCTCACATCACAGCAGTCCATAATTGCTAAATACTGCTTCTATTTAAGGGAGTCTTCAGGTTGGCTTCCAGCGACTCGGATCAGCACATGGGGGTCAGGTTGGTGCAGTGGAACAATGTACTTTCTTTGCCTTCACATCCTACTTACAATGGGGGTGTATGGATTTGTTTTTCTTTCCCAACCTGATTCCACAGATTTCCCCCAGAACATTTGTCCCGGTTTTTCATCCCTCCTCTCATACTAAACACTTATTATCTTCTTTCCGCACGTTTCTCTCAGTGTGCAAGCAACAGGTACAGAGCTTTGGAGAAATCGTTAATTCAACTGACAGATTTAGAAGTTATCATATAGATACAATGTGTCAACAAAGACAAAGTAGCCGCAGTAGGAAAATGTCGAAGCCTGTATGTTTAATTAATATAATTCTAGCCTTCACTTTTAATGTCAACTAATGTTACGGAAAG
Organism: Acanthaster planci; assembly: GCF_001949145.1. The sequence continues at coordinate 1,230,071 of NW_019091410.1, forward strand.
CAGTGAACATTTTCAGCTAAAAAACAAAAATCAAAATGTAAAAAAACAAAAGCAAAACAAAACCAAAAAAAAAAATGAAAGGAAAAAATCCAAACAAAACTGAGGAACAGTCTACTATCAACAAGTTGAGCAATTCTATTTTCTTTATAAATGTTTCAATAAAAAATAGAAAATTTAGTTTAATAATCACATGTTCAATCCTTAATATCAAAGAAGATTCAACACTGCAGTGCATGAATTTCAGTCCAACACAATTTCCCAGAAACCAGCAAAAATGTACAGGGTAACCATATGAATATCTTGTTGAATCAGATGAAACACATTTATAATTGATTGAATAATTGGCCACTCTCAAATAATAAATATTTGAAAATGACTTGCAATCCATAAAAGTTCAGAAACTGAATCACTTCCAGTCCAGAACATTTACTATACCTTAATTACAGTAATTGTATGTGCATACACGTATGTACCTTCAATTTGTTGACTGCCAGGCGAATGCCGCCAACTCTGCCCGAATCTTTTTCACAAGGTAGAATCTCTACTGGACTACACAGGAATTTCAAAGCCCATGCCTTGCCGGAGAGGTCTGCACTCATTGATGGGGATTCCTGGGCGGTGTTAATCATCAGCTCTGTCAGGCGTTTTCTGGCACGTGGCAGATCTGAGAGAGAAACACAACTGAGCTGCGGAAACCAGTACTGTATGATATGACCAGGATTTCTGTCTACATGTTTACATTAGTATGTGTGGGCATTTGCATTTGGACATTGCAAAGCTATCAAGGAAGCCCCAGGCACAGGTGTATGTAGGTAATGTCCTTAAAGAAATGCAGCATTGTGGAAGAATGGTTGGAGCTTGCGTGCACATGCCACGTTTGCTACACTTCTTTGGAACAAAAATTGAGTGCTGTTTCTTTGAGTGAGTCATGAATGTTAAACAACATCACACATTAACCCTATTCCCCCTAGGGTGTATGTAAAATCACACTGAAATCTGAGGATTAGGGACTGCTAGGGCAGTCTTGTAGTGCTCAGGGGTTAAATAATTTCACAATCAGTCTTGCTTCCAATTTTGAAATGATATTGACAAGTTGGTATAACTACACCAACAATATTAATCAGTTATTTTAAATACTGTCAAACATGTACAATTAATTAGATACCAATAAAAAAGGGGTTCGTGGTGTTGAACAACTTTACTGAACACAAGATTTATGTACAAGTTTGTAACCTCTACTCACTTAAAGGACATACACTATGCGAAATATAAAAGGCCAATGTCAAGCACGCATTTAATGTGATGCTATGACAAGAACAATGCACATCAGGCACTCGACTGTTCCATTGTTAATTTTGCACTGCACTTACGACTGTCTGTGGCAAGATCCAACTCTATGTTGCATTTTTTAAGCAGCGCGTGCAACGAAGAGCGTGTGAGAACTACACGAATGTATTCAGAGGTTTTTGTTTTCTTAAGTTCGGAAAAAATACTTATTGCTCTGGAACACCTACATGTATGTACATCCACACTTGAGATCTGTTACAGTTTCATGGGTTTGGCTGTGGAATAACAAACTTTAGACACTGTTTTTCAGCACAAGGTGCAGTGTTTAACACATTAAAAAATGCCTCACTTATTTGGTGGTATGCTCTATTTCAGAAGCCTATTAGGATCATATTAACGAGAAGTCAGGGTTCAAAGCTTGATTTTATATGTAATTTCTTCTATATTTATCAATTTGTATTTTTCTTGATCCCTCTGGATTTTGAAGAAAGTGTAACCCTGATTTGTTCACCTCCATGCAATTGCAGATGATAACATGATGCCAAACACTGCAGTAAATGACAGATATCTACTCTGATAGCTGTGCCCGGGATGAAGAAACTGGATAGTTTTAGCATGATTAATAACGACAGCACCTCTTAAAAGCTAGCTATTTCTCAGCCACTAAAACTTCAATCCCATGGCATTATTCGCTGAGAAACCTTGCTATTCTATTTTCATGGCCAAAAGAAAAATCCATGCACAAATGTGAACTCATTGCTTGCTAATGTAAGCTGCCGCCAAAGATCTATTCTGACAAGGCCCTTGATCAAATAAATTACTTCTAATGGAGTGCTGGCCATCAAGTGTGTTGGCCAATTATAAGCCCTTTTTGGAGCAGAAAACGCTACTGGACAAGGATCTTGAGCTGAGTGGAAATCGATCTTTCTGTGCTGTCAGCTCAGAAACAGATGTGGAGACAAAGAATTTGCAAAGTGACAGTTTCCAAAGTGACAATTCTCTGTTCACCCTATCTCACTGTTGGATATTAGGTTACTCTAGTTCTTAATTAAAAATTGAACTATACTGAAACAGAACCAGACCTAGCGCAAGCCTTGGCTTAAACTCCTCCATACTATTTGGTTCTTCCCAGTACAATTAGTTGTATCCCGTATTGTGGCTTTCACATTTTTAACACGTGAAATAAAAGGAAATGAAAAAAAAAAACACCACTCAAGAATTTCAATGTGCTTTACCCTCATTGACTACAGTACAGCTTGACCAACGTTTTATGTGGAACTGTTTTCCACACAATTTTCACTAAATGAACACGTTACAGTGAAACTATGCTTAATTCACGTAGAAATGACTACATTTGATAAAACTAATCATGCATGTGTATTTACAACAGTTCAGCAAAATGTGGGCACCTTTTAGTGCAGAAATAACTATAACACCAAAGTGTCTTTCTTGGATGAATGCCCTTTTGCTCATAAATATAAAAATCTGCATTAGCATAAGATAAAAAAAGTAAAATAATGCCCTTAAAATAACACACCAAAAATTGCAATTCAAGTCGAACAGGGACCCAAAAGACTCTGTAAAAGAACAGCATTCAAACATTGTATTGCCTGGGTCCGTCTAAAGTCTATTACTAACAGCAATGTTTTGCATTCTCACCACTGAGATTGAGACTACATGTACATCTGTTGGTCCATAAATGTTATGTTAAATTTGACATTATTTTGTAGAGTTTCATCGTGTACAATAATGCACGCACTCTGAATGTGAATCCCGGTGTGTTTGTCACTTGTAGTGCTACCTTTTTTTTGACAGCCGGGAGGTTGTAGTTGTGTGGAAGATTTCAATCAATCAGGTCAGGATCACTCTTTTGCAACCACAGTGTAATTGCATAATGTGCCAATTACCTGCCCGAAAGCTGCCTACTGTTTGCCGTGGTTCACATTTCTGTGCCCGGGACTTCGAAACAAGTTTAGAGCAACTGCTTGTCGCACTTGCTCGCTACAAGAAAACTGATCTGTGCCTCGTTCTCCCCAAGGAATCGATTTGCCTAGGAATCCTAGGCATTTCCATATTATCCCTAAATTTAATCTGCGCTTTTCAATGAGGCTGTTGCGGTGTATCTATGCATGCTAATGGTAGCCTGGCAAATACCATTACAAAAAAACAGGAAATGTAGACGCGGCAGCTACAAGCAATGCTGGTGAAATGCACAGGCTAATTTTTATATGTGTAAAATGCCTCAATGGTAAAAGTAGAGGTGTAAGATCCCATAAATATTGCAATTACAGAGTGATGCTGTAGTCTACACCAGTTGGCACAACTTGCAAATCAAATGCTGAAGTGAGTAGGATGTGCATAATTTGGCCCAGTTTCTCGGCACAGCTCCCAAACAGAAATTAGTAGGTACTTAGCAAACAGACGTGTACATGTATGTAAACATGTAAGTCAGTAGCAATAGGCATCTGCAGTGAGTGGCGTTTTGTCTGGTGACATGTTTGCTATTTGAACAAATCCACTGTGCTTTAGTAGCTAGACAGATTTGGTTACTAGATGATTAATGTTGCACTAGATCTCAAGAGATTTGGTCCGAATAAATAAATATTGAAAACTATGGGGAAATAATGCACGGTGGAACTGTAGAAGCATGATTCACCTCCCACCCAAAGCACACCTACTCTACATGTAAGTGTGCTATATATCTTGCTCCATGAATTATTTATATGGCATTCAATGCATTACGTGCTCCATATCATGAGTCAGTTCCAAAGCTACACAGAATGCCACTTGGTAAGTTTTTCCCACCAAATTTTGCTGCAAGTATTCTGAAGTATGAATTGATTACAGTGACTTCTTGAATAAAAAAAACCCACAGTTTTAAAGGAATTCATTTCTGATCACGTATTCTTGCCACAACCATTTTTTGGCAAGGTAAAATACTTTCATCTTCAGAAATGTTACCAGCAAGCTCCATAACTGTAAAGATGACAGTGACAAATCATAACTTGAACTACTTCTAGAGGTGTTCACAGCAAATCTGAATATTACAAACATATTTGAAAATTAAAACCAAAAATCTAAACTCATTCAGCATTTTGAAAGAAACTCTCCTAACATCTCTAAAATCCAAACAGTACAGGACAATTTTTAAAAATTGGGGGGGGGTTAAGCCTAATATGAAGTTACCAATGCATTACTGATACCATCATTACACGTACATCCTTCTCCATCTCCAAACCATCTAGAGGATTTGTGAAGGATCTAGGACAGTTAATGTTTGGACAACTGATCCTTTTCCTTACCTGATAGTTTCTCCTGAAGCCCTTCGAAGTCCAGTGGGTTGAGCTCTGACCTGCAACCTGGAAGCTTACTCATTTCTCTCAGCTCCTTGATTGTGAAAGCCACCTGAAGTGGGCCTCGTCTACCAATTATATACACCTTCTTCAATGAAGACTTAAGCAAAGCGTCCAAGGCATGTTGAGTTATATCCGTTTTCTGCACAGCCAAGACACACAGTACATATGCCATTTTACCCAAATATAAAAACTCATGGCAAGATGAACATTCTAGACGCTTCGGCTGCTAAATGGCACGTAACTTTGTATTCAGATGGACCAAAAAAAACAAACAAATGGGTGAACATGTCAAGGGCTATAAATATTTCCCCTCAGCTGTGTCAACTACAAGACACAATTTTAATGAACAAAGTGATGTAAAACACACAAACACAGCTGTTCTGCCCCACACCAAATTGGATATTTAACAGCAAATGTAGTAGCGTGTTACCCTGTGGCAAGGGTAAATACAGGGTATTGAAAATGAGCTGCCAATAGAATGCTGTGCAGGTAGGAAAGTCTTCTTTTGCTGCGTGTGTGAACAGCAATGTGGCAAACAAAACTCCTGGTATCAGAGAGGAGGCAATCAATATCCAAAACAAAGAGCCCAAATTCGGTAACAAGGTATCGGAGAGGGCGAAGAGAACTGATTCTCTATGACAGTGCTGAAGTGAATGCTGACTGGAGTCCAACGTCCACTAACTGGTGTTGGGTCTGACATCGTTTGAATGTACCCAGCCTCCAGGCAGAAATGAAAATGCAGTGTCCCCCATTTACACAATGTAGGTGGAGGTTGGCTCTGCACTTTCTTGGAGGCAATTTGAAAGGAATCCGCACTAACTATGACACGAAGATATGGGGGCGTGCCAGACACATGCTTATTTACTGTCCGCATTTCAGCAATTCTGCGCAAGCCCAATACTTAACCAATAGAATGATCCAGATTGGTAAAAATGACACTTTTTGGTGACTGTGCGCTGCACCGAGGAGAAAGCGTACAAAAAGATTGCCGCAGCCACAAAAACATGTATCACGGACAGTGCAGCAGTGATTCTACGCAGGCGTTAAATGTAACTAACAAGTGTTGCCCCCTCAAAAAAACTGAGTGTGAAGACATGCAGCTTTTCAATTTGCATGCTCCAAAGCATCCAACATTCTTGGAAGGAAGGCACCGAAAGACTCTGCATGATCCATAATTGTGCATGTTAGAAAAGTAGAGATGCACCTCAGTGACTTTTCACAAGCCAATCCCAAACTAACCCAATTTAACCCACTCTGCCTGAGCCCATCACACAGGAATCTTGTTTCACCAAAACTGTACTCCTCCAATTGGTAAGACTTGGTACTATATGCAATAGGCCCCTTACATGTATGTGGAACACACTTCAACTTTATTGTGCAGGATTCCTGAAGATACATAACACAATGTATACACATCTTCCTCTCCACAGCCCCAGTCTAAATGTATTTATACAGCTGGAAAGTGTTGAATCAGTACCTGATGCGCTTGGTGATTAACTGTTTAGTATGTCAGTTTTTACACCAACAAGGTGTGAGATGCAACAACCAATCTAATCACCTTTTAAAGATAATCACTGACCTACTATCTAAAGTGTAAGATTCAACACTCCATTTTTTACATGTAGCCTGAACAAGGTTCCAGTAACTATTATACATGTATGTAAATTGTACAAAACCAACCTTTAGTATGCTTGTTGGTGTAATGAGAATCCTAGCCACATCTAGAGCAACGTTCCCGTGGCCAATAACAACCGCTGTCTCTCCACTGAGATCTGGATTTAGCTTGAAACAAAACATACCAACAGTGCTATTATTTTGGAAACATTTGGACCTTCTCACTGCGCTAACCGTATTAAGTGTTTTAATTACCCAACAAGTATACAATTACAGGTAAATGTGTCTGGTAATTGGACATGAACCAAGGCAAGCCAAAATCAAGGTCGGAGCAATGCACGGTGTGCAACTGAATTGAACATCAACTTTAATAACCCTAATGCACTGGTATTACACACTGCTGACTTGGTTACCCCCAAAGGGAGTAAGGAGACATCAGAACAAATCCAGTGCAGGCAGAACTCCCAGATCCATCAAAGTTTGCTAAAGGGTTTATCTGGAACAATTTGAAGGATTGTAGAAATGTAGTCACCCTACAAAGAACATCTGGGTTACTGCAAGTCCGAGTTGAGCAAACTTCCCAAATCTACATGAGCACTTACAGTTTTTGCCCTGACCAGCTGGACGGTCAAAATGGACAAATTTTCCTTCTCTTTTTATTGACCCTAATGCTGTATTTTTTCAATCAAAAAAAAAAAGAATAATTCGTTTGCTCTATTTCTAAACACGTAGCCATAAGCCGGTCAAATTGTGTGCTGTAAAACATTATTTCTGCTTGAGCATGCACTGTCTTGTACACACAGTAGCAACTGGGTCAGTGACAGTAACTGAACTCCAAGTACATACATGTGCATGTAGCTCAAAACCAAAGGTTTTCCAGTGCAGCCAAGAGCATATGGCCTCCATAAAAGAGCCAGTGTTTAGACTACAATATGGGTGGGCAGTAGCATTCCGACTACACGCACATGTAACTTAGAGGCCAGGAGGACTAAGGATGATTATTGTGACTGTGTCCAATCATTTTTAGTCAAATGTGCCTGCATCCCAAATTGAAAAGATGAAGCTCGTTCGGGTTATTTACCTCATGGTAAAGTTTTGTGATTGTTTTGGCAGATGTTTCTTTAGTATCGGCCAATGAAACTTTGCATTAAATGGAGTTATGCGGGCCTTTCAATTTTCAGAGGTACCAGTATATGTGTTCATAAACATCTAATACGTTCTCTTGACTGGAATGAAGTGTGACGTGGATATAAAGTTTCGAGCTAATGACAATTTCAATACTGTATTCAACTAAAAGCACACAACACCGCTGAAAAGACGACACAGGTTTGTGCACATTTCAGCGAAAACTGCTTGTGCACATGAGCCGTACACATTGCAAACTAAAGCCTGCACTAAATGAGCCCTTCACATTGTGACTCTCCTACATTGTAAGTACATGTATATGCCATACAGAGAGCGTCACCTGTTTCCCTTGTCAGAGATTGAAAATGTGATAAACTGCTCACACCTGAACATTGGGTTTGCATTTTTGCAGCTGGAGGGTATACATGCCATGCCATTGCCTGAATAGTTACCAACAAGGTCCACTGGGGCACATTCCCTTTGTGGGTCAAGTTAGCCCTCCAAGATCTGTCCTCCATCAATTTCAATATTGACCCAGCAGTCAATTTCCCAAATTAAACAAACACTGCCGACAATACTAAAATCAATTCATCTCTAGAAAACTACATTACGGAGAACATTCCTCAAAGCTTATTGCTGCAGGCAATGATGCTTTAGAAGCATATGCCAGCTCCACTCTGCTCCACTCCACTGCGGCGCTGTTTCCGTGTCGTACAACTCATGCAGATGGACATGGACACTTCCTTACTACCAGCCCTCTCCCATTATAAATTATCCACTAATGCAACAAGACTACACACTAATGTGTGGGTTCAGGAACTGCAGTACAGAAATTAGCCAATTAGCGGCAGAGGAACAAAGCTGTGTGCTCTTTTTTTATCAATTAATGTTGACAGTATTTTTTTTTTCATTGTCGTGTAATCTCCTGAAAAGTGCATGCACGCTGGGTGTAATTGGCTTCTATTTAAACAAATACTCTTTCCTTCTAAGAAAAACATCCACTATGGTGTAGATGTACATTCATTCTTACAGTACTAAGGGCTTTTACAGTCCTATTTACTGCTGTGCAAAGACAGAAACCACGACAATATGCATGAAATTCTTTCACTGCCGGCGGCATGCTGCTTTCCTCTTACAGCATTTGTGATAAAACATCACTCCAACTGACTGAGCATTATAACAGTGGTTTTTCTGGTAAATATCTGCCAACAATTTATGGCTGAGTGCTGAACTCAATGTCACAGGCTTTGTGTCAAGTGAGGCTGGGCTTAATATTAAACCATACCTTTTAAAACTATGCAAATTCAGACGTGGGATTTTGACAGATTGGGGTTCATACTGTAAATCCTTTATGTGGTGCTATTGTATTGTTTCACTTGATTCATCAGGCAGAGCTGAAATGGAGTAACTGGTCGTACGAACACAAGATTATGTGAACTATAGCTGTCAATATCGTTGTAAACACAACCAGAATGCAGCATTCAAAATATCTGAATGCATGAAGAAAAGGAACGTGTGCATGTAGGTCTGGTCAAGTTACTGGCTTACGTGAGTATCTTGTGGTAGTCCATTGTACCATCCAACAAAAGAGCGAGCTGAGTAAACACCAGTCAGTTCCTCCCCTGGTATATTCAGACACTTGTCTGCTTCAGCACCATAGCTCTGTTTGGAAACAGGGGGGAAACAGTAAGAAATTCATGCCAACTATAGGCAAGTTTCGTTCACTGACAAGTGAATAGTCAACCAGTGGGCCTCGAGCTGAACCGAGAGATCGGGCACTATTTTCTTAGCAACAGAGGCTCCTTTAGTAACAAACTGCATTTTGTTGGTTCAAAAACAGATATGAAATGCACTCATCATGGTCACATTGCTACATGTACCAACAAAATGAAAGCTCCCTGCCAACGCAGCTCTTTTGGGGGTCCTTCTGCTTGAGGTGGACAGTAAATTTTGACTGGTAACCTATGCATGAAATATACACCAGGCACCAGATAAAATTGATCCATGGTCAATAAATTGTTGCTGATTAAACTTTCCTCATTCTGTGTGGTGTGGTCACAAAGGAGGCTAGAACATTCTGAAATTCCATTTTTAAACTCAGAGGTGGATCCAGAGGAGAGCACCCACCAAGCAAGCCCCCTTGCGAATTTTTTTTTTTTCAGAGGGAAATCTTGTCTTTTTCTGCTTTTTCTTTTGCTTTCAACATGTTATCTAATCACTTTATAGAAAATAAAGTGTCTCCTCCTCTCTCGTGTTTGGGCTCACCTCCACTTAGGGCATCGTTCCCCCTTACGTTGTGAATGAGGGTTGCCTCCCTCCCTTTCTGGACTCACACTGCTGGACTCATTTGGAAAACTGTCCCCACGCAGTGGAAGGGGTGCTATGCCACATCTCACAGAGAGATCATTTTCCCCCGGGATTTTTTTTTTATATTTATACTGGTACTAGTAGTCTAGCTAGAATGTAAGGTGACTAACTCCTTTCATTTCTGACAAAAACTCTGTATCGCATCACTTACAAACTCCTTGCACAGAATCCCGACATTGTTTAACTTTAAAAAATAATTTTCTGTCATCTCTGATAATCACTATAAGGTGTAACATAACATGACCCTCCTTTAGGGGGATATTATGTAATATCAAGAAACGTTCGAATTCATTCCACAGTACATGTAGAAACAGAAACGCATCTTTCACCTGCTGCATGACTGGGTACTCGGTTACATAAATACTGAGTATTAAATAATGATAACAAATTTTAGGATGTCTTCTAATGCTTGATCTGTTGTTACTCAAATCACCTGATGAGGTGCAAACCCTTATGTGTACCTATAATCATTATACTTTCTGCCAGTCTGGCCACTGATTCATACTGCTGTAGCCGTTGCCTTGGTGTACATATAAATCAATGCCAAGTGAGTTCAGCTTCAATCGTCCCCAGTCAATTGGCTATAAATCAGACCACTTCAATAGAGCTGATGTAATTACATCCAATTGGCAGCTTGCTTCATTATTTACAACAGCACAGACTTCTTGCACAGGGTCGTTAATTTATTTCACTGCCTGGCATGGCTCATATAATTGTCACTATCACAACTGGCCTTGACTTAATATCATCAGCAATTACCTTCTGCATGTACATGTATGTGTACAGTCTGGTTCATCATTCAGCACTGTTTTTTAACGTATATATATACGCTCTTCTCAAAATAAATTTTTCAAGAATCTCCAAAATTACACAGCCAGTTTCCGCTATAATGCAGGCACATATGGCAAGTCAAATTGTATTAAAAAGTACAGTCATCCACATACTTGGCAACTGCATGTACCATGTGGTAGCTGATTGGGAACCATGCCGAGACCACGCCATTCAGTCAAAGGGGTCGAGAAACATTCAAAGATAACAGACCGAAGGAAAAAAATAGAGTGGCTCATGGTTTGATTCTCTTTTTGATTGCTACGATAAAACTGAGTGTGGCAGGATTTCAGCCTGCAATCTCAAGAACTATACACTGGCACTTGATCAACTGAGCTAGATATCCCACTGCATTATTGGTGGTCTCTCCTTCCATCCAATTTGTCAGTGTCTTTCAATCGGCACAAGTCAGAAGCTAGTGCAGTTTATTGGATGCTATGATGTTGCCTTTTAAGACTGTTTGCATAGAGAAGGAACTGATGGAAGATAAACAACAATCTATCAGGGAAGATCAGGGAAGGTTGAGCTCTTACTCCATCCTGACATTACCAAGATTTCATAAAACAAAAATACTACATACATCTACATCTACAAGCAGGTTAAACTAACATCAATGTACCCTGGCTTATCTTAACAGAACACTCTGATGTGAACAAAGGGTCAGATTTGTTCTTTATTTAAGATAACTGATGTTTGTTCAAACCAAAAATACCTTACATTTAATGAAGATTGACTTTGTAGTCTCCAAGCTGATGTGTGCTATTTTGAAAGTCACAAGAATAACAACTCTCAGGTCAAGAGCAAGCAATGCCCAGAGTCTGCAACTCCTCCCCCTCCCCCACAGCACTGCATACAAAATTAGTCTGGTAGCCAGATTCGTCAATTGGATATTAATAAAAATACTAGTCAGTTTTGATATAGCGCATATTATGGAATGTCTCCATGTGCTTATCATCATTATTCCTGCACATTGGGCTCACATCATCTGGACATTCATGAAACCATCTCAGCTCCCTAGGGAGTATACTATCCCAATGCTACCATCTCGGTGCAAATGGCTAAACATTACTATGTCTGGAATCCATTTACTCCCGGCTAGAGAGAGGCACATAGGGGTAAAATGACCTGCCCAAGATCACAACATGCTGCCACCAGCTGGATTCGAACCCCTGACCCTGTGAGCGGAAGCTACAAACCCTAACCACTATGCCACATCCCCCCCATATTTTATCTTTATGTTAGATACAGTACACTTGTAGACAGGGAAATATGACATGTGTTCACATTTCTAATTCACAAACTCATCTTTAAATTGATGAAAAATTTTTTGGAGTGAAGTCTGCTTTTACTACCAATGCTTGCAAAGTAATAGCAGATTTCAAAACATACTGGATCTCGACAGAACCGAACAGAGCATGGATAAAATATTAAAGTGGAATGCTAATGTCAAATCAAAGACAAATTGCTGAACATGCTAGGCAAGTTCAACCTGTGCATATTCATGAGCCAATATGTGCATGCCAAATGCACATTTGTTGACCACTTATGCGATATGATGAGGGGAGCAACAATTTCCTGGCCCTGCAAAATGTGAGAACGCCACCTACGTGTACATGTACATTACAGCAACACGCCAGTGCATGTAGTTTTTGCCAGTGAATAAACATGTATTCTTTGCTGTTCTCTCTAAACTGGGGTTATGCTCAATCCACGCGGAAAGGTTTATGACATAAGAAACCTGCAGGTGCTTTTTTTTTTCTCCTAAATTGAGTGCATTTTTGTAGGGCAACGACTCAAAGGCATCAACTCCACAGACAGAACTGATGGATTCCTAATGCAATAAATTCACAAAACTCTTCAAAAGTGACCTTTAGGAGTATCTAAAGCACAAGCTTTACTGTCGTACATACCTCTGCATGCCTTTTGAGGAATCCACACTCACACAGGAGACTTTTACAATTTAAATGCCTACTTGGCAAAGGTAATTTATGCAGGTTTGAACTTAATCATTCAACAGCCATGAGTAGGATTTGATCTGAAGTGAACGCAAATATTGCATGGGTTAAATATCCTCAGGTGAGCATCACCATGCATTCAGAGATACCTGGAAGGAGAACCAATGGGGTGATCTTTTGAGTGGCTTTTTAAAATTCTGTGCTTTGACAGTAAGAATTTGGGAAACATTACAAAAATGATGGAAATATTCCTAGTACAAAACTCGAGACTGAGAAGCAGATTTCATTTTCCATTGAAATGCATGCATGTACCGGTATATATGCGCATATGGTTTTTGCAAGATGTTTGCCAACTTATGATCTGGAATAGTGGATCAACTTTTTTTTGCCAGACTTTGGAAAAAAAGAAGCAGTTTCGTCAAGTGGAAAAGCTGGCATACCAGTCAAAGTGATAAAAAAACAACACAAATAATCTTCACAACGGTATTACTGAAACTGTAAATCCAATCAGACAGTCCCAGCCCACCGCACATGAATCTTGAGTTACCCCTGCTGGGATTTGCTCGCCGTCTCAAATTCGGAATCCAATTTATGATTGATTCGGTAATATGGACAGTGGAGGGCTTTCAGCATACAAGATGCATGCCAAGGAAAGTATGCACAAGTGTGCCAAGTGCAACCTATTCCCTGGTATATATCCACTCGACCTTGGCTGGCATTTCTTTCATTCTGATTTGCAAACATTGACAATGTGTGTGTTACAGATCCATGAAAACAAGTCGATCTGAAGTAGACGGTACGTTTTCCCACCGTTCCACTTTTCCAGTGTTCTTAGTATGGTGTCAGTTACTGGGTCAAGAAGAGAAACCTTCATCAGGGAGGTGTATGTATGCTGTACATGCAAGAATGAAGCATCACCTTTACAATACACAGTGTTTAATCATGCATATGTTGACTACACTTGACCCTATAAATTACATATAATATCAAATTTAATTGTAACTATTATTCCTCATGAAGTGGTACTTGTGTCTCCAACTCCAAGTAAACTTCACATGGTTAGTAGTATTCTTGCTGAGGATGTTGTGGTTACTAAGCATGGAGTATCTCATATGACCTGGTTATCAGACGTAAGTACCATGTAGGAAAGGGCTATTATTTTCCGAATTTGAACATTCAAATGCAAAATTCATAAACAGGAAGGGATAATTTTCTTTTGTTTTAAATAAGAAACACTGCACTATGGAGGCTTGTTTCAATTGTCAGAAAGGGAATGGTGTTAAAGTGTTGTGTTTTAGCCTATTTTCCCTCCTTGTGAGACAACTTATTTTTAATAAAATTTCATTTTGTAATTTGATTTTTTTTAAATAATATTTTTTTTCTCTTCTGGAACCACTGTTTTATCTGATCACTTCACAAGTCCCCTGCTGAGGACTTTTTTGGCATCTTTTACTAATTAAAAGGCAATCTTATGAAAAAATTAAAGTTTGTTGTTGTGTATAGTGATTCTGGTCTACTCTTCTGGCTTAAATGTGCTTCAAGTACATTTTCCAGATCGAGAGGCTGTTGTTGCAGTAAAAAGATGCCGTTCGTCGTAAGGCAACAAACAACTGGCTCAATATTGTCATTGGATCCTAGAGGTTGCATATCCCAGAAGTATTACTAAACACTTTGTTCTTTCTTCAGGTAACTAAAACAATTTGTCAGAGGAAACGATGTCACCATGGGCAAGGTTTTATGTTTGTTTTTTATAGCTAATTGTTAGCCTTGGTTTTCATCTCCTTGTGTGACATCACCTATTTGCTTACTGGTATAGTGGCCCACTTCCAAGAAATCACAGACAAGCCAATCTGAATACTCTTGAGTCATTACCTTTCCAGAAATACCCATGCAAATTCCCTGGACATTTTTGGTTCAGAAATTAACCCCTCGCAATTGCTCCGGGATGTGCAAATGTTTTTCTTAGTGCAAAGCCTGTCCTTAATATTTAAGCAGCTTACCAACACAACCACATCATAAGCTTGAAGCAGTTCAGTGACAGAGATGTGTTTGCCCACTTCCACATTGCCAACGTATTCACAGCGTTCATTCTCTGCTAGTGTTGAAAACTGGTTTATGACATTCTGTAAAGTAAAGTTCAGAAAAAAATTAAGTTATACAAAAATGTTTTTCTAAGTCTGGAATGTACCGGAACCATAAAATAAAAGTTGATCTGTATCACGCTGGATTCTTTGCATGTGTTATTATTGCTAGAATCATTTGTTTATAACCAGAAATCTTAACACAGAACATCTGCACCCACCGGGACAGAAATGTGGCCCAAGCAAAACAAAAATATATTCCCCTACTTGCATACTTCTGGTAATGAAAAAATAACTATTTACAACTATTTTTGATACGGTGTCACGAGCAGAGATGGGGGAACAGCTGCATCTTATGACTTCCATGAGAGAACGTAAACAACTTTTCAAAGAAGAGGACAGCGCGGAAATTGGATGCAAGCTAAGCACTTTGGGTGTGGTGAGAACAGGCTGGATGGGAGTGATTAATGGAAAGATGATCCTAGCCGACACCCCACAGATCCCTGGAATCAGAGAAGATGCACCTGGATTGTTAATGTACCTGCACAGGATGTGTGCCAACTGTTCCTTATGGTACTGATGGTATGCCGACGGTGGTAATGCAAGATATCAGAAATCAATGATGATTACATTCTAGGAACTGCAGATGCCCCCTTTGCATAGCATGTATGAATTGCTGATCCCTAGCAGTCGCTGCGTCTGCCACTTAATCAGGTGTAGGGAGAAACTGCACTTGCTTCCCAAATGAGTTGTATTGTTTGGGGGCTCAGCTCTGAACCAAACACAAAACTCAAGGGGATTGTATACTTGGGGACCCCCAGTTTTTTGACATTTTAATCTTGCAAAACTGGTAAGTCCCCCCCCAAAAAACAAAGGCAACGCTCTCTTTATTCAAATTGTAAATTGTGAGAAAATGTGACTTTCTTCCTTACTGATGGACCAGCCATGCAAATTTGAATCCACCACGTGTCATGTATTAAAAACACTCACAGTTTCCCCTCATAACTTCCCTCAAAACTCAAAGCCCTGCCCTTGTTTGACAACATTAACCCTACAGTTATTGAGCATGATGTCACAGTCATCTCCCAAGGTGAATTCAAGAGTTAAAATGTAGCTTACCCTTCTACTATAGGAACAGGGTCCCCAAATTTACAAGCCCCAAACCTAAGATGTACAGTGTACATGTTCACATAAGTACACTGTACTAGTACATGCCAAAGCACTGTAGGATGTCACAAGATATCCTGCATGTTATAAACTACTGTAGACCAAGTCCTGCAAAATCTCGGAGAGGTAAACTAGAGAAAGAGGGATAATGAGGGTGAGTCAGAAAAAAAGTGTCTTCATTGAGTGATTGAAAGGAACAGAATGAGTGGGCTTGCTGGGATGGAGATAGAAGTAAAATGGAAATGCTACCAATCTGGGATTTTCACAAAGATATTTATCCTCCAAATGCAGAAGGTTTGACCTGAGCTGACTACCTGTCTTCACATGACCACGGAATGCGAACGACAACATTTGTGGAGAATTTCTCAGAAGTATCAAGGGCTTTTACGATTTATGAAGATTCTTGGAAGACAGAAATTGGAGACCACTGTTGCATGGAAGGCTATGTACGTTTAAGCTTGAGCAGTTATACTGCTCAGTCATGTAAATCCAAAATGCTATTCAAGCACTGACAGATTTGAGCGGTGTAATGAACCCAGCCTCCCAAGGTGACCCACAAAGCTTTCCATGAAGCCAAGGGGAAATAGAATGCTTTACAAATCACCAAGGGAGGCTAGTTTTACTGCACCGTGAGAAGCAGCAGTCAATATTTGTTTGAAAAAGAACTCTCCCACAGATTCTGCTCAATTTAAGCTTT
>NW_019091410.1:1247461-1260493 GCF_001949145.1 Acanthaster planci
CATCTCCAAATCATGAATTTACTTCTATTCACTAGCAATTTTCCATAATTCATAAATCTTTTGAATCCTCACAGCAAGAAAACAAAACATACCAAAAGCCATGTGATTAGTTCTTGAACAACAAAAATACAGAATTAGCCACCGAGGTCTTAGATTCTGTGGAGCTCATTGCCTGAATTTCAAAACTTATCATTATTTGTGCCATACTGAGCAATAAAAGCCGGCAAACTTCAGTGCCACAGAGAGAAAAATTTTGCGTGGCTAAAATTCAAAGTGAGTTGGCTGTTGGACCACAGAAGGCACTGTGCAATCATCGCATACATCTTGGATCCCAATATCAAAGTTTTTCTCTAAATTCTGTCATACAGTGACTGTAAAACATGTATTATCCAAAAAAAAGGAGCTAATAGTAAAAACAATCCATACAACACTTGTCAGGATTTCTTTTCATAAATTTACGTTACTTATGACGAGGAAGACAGAATCCAAATATTGACAACAATATGATATAAAATCAGTGCTCTGGAATATGTGAATATGTGACCCAATATCAGGGCGTGCAGCCGTTAATGTACCGGCGATACATCAATGATATTGTTGGTGCTATCACCGGAACACTTGTGCAGTGTGCGCCAACAAACACCTGGTCTCACTGTTGAGCAGCATGTTTTGCACGCCGCCACATTCATGTACTCTCTGTGACATAAGCGTCTGCATCCTGCGGAAAGCGTCATCTGATGTACAGCGTAAGGAACTGGAGCAGTGCGTCATTTTTGAACTTGGAACGCTGCATCCAGGGGGAATGACCGTCGATTTTTCTGCGTTCATTCAGAACTGAATCTACTTGCCCTGAAGAGGGTACTCAGTTATCGAAACCTCGGCAATCACGTATTCCAGAGCACTGATTTGATGTTATATCCTTGTCGATTTTGTGATAGACTACTGTACCTGGTGTTTATTGTAGAATGAGTTACTCAACATTAAACTTAATAGCAGTCCGAAAACCGTGTTCACAATACAGGATGGAATTCACAAACAAGGAAACTTCATTCGTGGCAAGGTGAAAGTCGTTCCAGTTATCGTTGAAAAGCATGAACAAAGAACATTAAACTTTGAAAATGATATTGAGTGGTCCAAAGTTTAGGATTAAACCTAACCATTACCTACTGCAAAAGTTTTCTTTCTTCATTTAAAAAAGTTAAAATGCAACCTCTGGTGTGATCCAAACCCTGTTTTTCTAAACTTTTAGGTCAGTTTTGGCACTTCTACATGTACACGTATCCCAGCATAGTTATGATTTCAACAACAACAGTGCACTTAGCAGCTTCAGAATTGTGGCTTTGCACAACAGAGGGCAGCAAACAGTGTTGCCAACTACAGCTGTTTCCCTGAAGATGACAGCTGCATATTTTGACAAGGCAATGGCCAACTTTCCATGCAACACCTACCACTCAGCACTATGCACTAAAGCGGGAAGTGCCTGTGTGTCCACTGAAAGACAAATATTGGTTCTAACAGGTTCAAGTTGTTTTGTGAATCAAATCTATTCGTGCACTCTATTGATTTGTTACCTTAACCTCTGGATGATCAGGTGCTACTCCATATCTAACGAGACCATAAGGTACAGGAAGCTTATCGTAGATGTCAACTTTACATTCTGTATTACCCTGCAAAAGGAGTAAAATAAAGGACAGCATATATGTAGGAGTCCTTACCAGTCAAGACTTCAACAAATGAGTAAATTTCAAACATTTATATACTAAATAACAAAATGAACTCTTTCAGTAGCACTGACATTTTTCTGTTTAGTCAAGCAGACTTTGTTGTGCAACATTACAATGTTAATCAAGGAGACCGTGTATAGAGCACCAAAAAACACTGTTCGCTGATTTCTCTTTTTTGGAGGGACAATATTTCAACATTTTGTTGACTTCTTGCTAAGGCAAAAAAAAAAAAAAGAGGCTTTCCATGGTGCGATTTAAATTGGTCAAATTAACAGTCTCTGCAAGTTTTCCCAAAGACATCCAACAGGAATGCAACTTTCAGCTCAACTTGAAATGGGCGATGAAAAGAAGTCCTAAAAATATCCAGCCATCAGGGCTGGAACAATAACCACAGAATACTGTGATTTACAGGTTTTAATAAGGGCAGAGTTCTCTCATAAAATGCCATGATTATGTAACTTCTGCTTTCAGTTATTTGTACATGTGCAGAGGTAGAAATTCGAACCTGAATGATTTAAAGTCTGAGATTCCACAAATTAAGGTCAACATTTTAAAATATGGAATTGATTATGAGAAATCACGCCCCCAGCGTGCCCAATGCAATGAAAAGTTTTCAGAAAATATGCATAAATGCACCTTCAGCAGCCCATTTGCAGTGTAAAAGCCCGCTGGGCCACTACCCACAATGCATATCCTTAGAGCTGGTTTCCCACTGCTAGCGAACCTCTGGCCAATTGGGGCACGTTGACAACTGCGGAGGCAGCAATAAGCCAAGCCGTACCTGATCTTGAAGCACTGGCTTGCTAGCCTCCCGCACAGGCTCACTGCAAAAATAAATGAAGCAACCAGAAATTTGGCCCGTGCCTGAACCATGTTTTAAACTTAACACAAATATGTCCTCACATCAGTCTTGAAAACAGGTTGTGGCAGGAGTCTGTACAATTTTACGATGAGTGGAAGGCTGGTGTCAGATAGAATGATGCAATACCATCAGTGAAGACCCCTTTACGCTGCCACCAGTGTATACATTAAATAAGGCATGCCCTCTAATGTGGTACATTTTGTATCTTTTTCCAAACTGCACAGAAATAGAAATCCTGGTAAATTCCTTTCCTGAAATAATCTTGAGTTAAACTCTTGGGTCGAGTTCGGGCAGCCTGTTATTGACACAGGTTTCTTGTTCTCATGCTCAAACAGCAGGAACACAACCCAAGAGGACAGTTCTCAGAACAGGATCAAACATGCACACACCACCTCGCCAGGGTTTTACAAGAACACACGAAAAAATTGTGGCTCACAAAGCCCAAGACAATGGGAAGTTTTGCAAAATTAACATTAATAAGTATCCACAAGTCAGAAGTGAATGTTTACTTTAAAAAAAAAGAATTCCTCCAAAGTTGCCACACGAAGTTGTTTCCAACTTCTCTGTGCACACCTTGCCACAGAATTTGCATTTGGCTTTCTGAAGGTCAGCTGCTTCTTGATGGCTTGTTGTAAAGCCAAACGGATTATCTGTGACTGTGACAGGAGCATGTTTTGATGAACTGAGGGCAAAACGCTCAAGGCAAATGACTAAACGTGATCGTGCATGTACGCAGAATGTAATGTACATGTACCTGTGAACTTGTGTATAAAAAGGTGGACAGGACACCAGTCAACTTTGCATATTTCTTTACGCGGTTTCATTTAGTCAGGCGCATAAAAACTTTATACCAGTCTTAGCATATCCAAATTTTTTACCTGTCCAGTGATTCCAAAATGATGAACAAACTTTTTGTGTCCTGAATTTAATCCAAACATTCTGTATTTACAGATTAAAAAAAATGATCTTAATGAAGCATAGACTACATGTATGTCTAAAATTGCATCAAGGAGTTTTATGGTGTTACTGTCACTCTCAATCTCTTGTGCAATGATGACGAGCACAAGTCACAAGAGGAAAACTAACTACGAACAAGTCAGTCCTTCCTGTGAAATGTTTTTGTGCTGCACAGCACAGGCAACTCTGTTGAATCAGTTGTCTGCTTTTTACACGTTTGCCATTATCCTAGACCCCGAAAATGATGGTTCATAACCAAACAATTATGGACAACAGATGCGGACCATTTTTCCAATGAAATTTCTGAATTTTAAAAACAGGTTTTTGAATGGACTTGATTCGAGTCCAGTAAGTAGTCCAAGTCAGCCACTAGCCGAGTCCGAGCCAAGCCGAGTCAAAAATGCCCAAAGTCCGAGCTGAGTCACGAGTCCCAAAGAATTGGACTCGAGTTTGAGTCCAGACTCGAGTATTCTGTCACTGCTTTCAGATGTACATGTAGGGGTCCCCTGCTAACGTTTGACATGATTTTCTAAGATTATCTGAAAGAACATCAAAACCATTTTCAAAAATTGCCCAAAATAGTTTTACTAACACAAAGTTGGGAGTACAAGTGAAAATAACAGTGGTTAATAAATTATTATTTTTTAACTTCAAAAATGAAAATCGCATTGGTATCTTGTTCAGCCACCTGTATGTCTTGAGGACAGTCAATCCTATCCCATTAAAAGAGGTGGCAAAATGGAATCTCACAGTCGGGATGACACCACTGAGTTTTGATTCTTCTGATTGGCCATTGGTGGCTACTGCATATTTCACACTCAAAACTCAAAGGGGCAAAAATAGTGTTGTGGTCAATGGGGAAAATCTAAATTATTGATTATCTAAACTCTTAGTCTTTGCCTTTACATCAAATATACCCAAAATTTCACTATTTAAATGCCATGAATACATTGTATCTCCCACACTAAACCGAAAAGTTTACAGTTATTTTTATCCTGTGGCAGCAAAAAAGGAGGAAACATGAAAATCTCTGTACAAAGTGAACAGAGAGTTGCTCCTTCGGCTTTGCCCACTTACATGTACATGCACAATAAATTTAACAACCTTCAACAGCGAGAATAGCACGAACATTTTCACAGTTAACATGATGTCACTATTGCGCGAAGGGAAAAATGCCCAATCACGCTATTCAATGCTATGCAGAAATGCACTGAAGTTTCCAGATTTCTGACTTTTAACACTGCATGAGACAGAATGGGCAGAAATTTAACCCTATGAAACCTAGCCCATTGCACAATGTCTTGATTTCAATGTCATAATTCTTCGCTTTCATTGTTCTAATTCTTGACAGGCCTACCCCTACCCCAAAAGTCATAACATTCCTGTAGGCCGATTCATTTTAAAATGCTATAGGCCTAGGCCTAGGGCCTAAAACCAAACATTGTAATTACATGATGTATGCCTAGGCCTAGTAATTGAATGGACATGATGGAGGCTTCTTCCAACAAGAGTAGTCGACATGGTTGAGTGACAAGTTAACAGGATGTGTCAGAAGCCGACTGCTGACGTGAATGGCGACATGTGAGACAAGTGTCTTCCGTGGATAGTAGGCCTACCTGCGCTACAAGTCCCCTTCCCCACCCTCCGGCTCCCCGCGCCATGCACCAGCATTCGTCGTTGGCCAAGTAATTTACACTAATGAAAACAGAAATAGTGCAGTTCTTCACTTTCCAAACCTGTTATGAATGCACTGTTCCAATTCATTGCACAGTTTTTCTCAAAAGCACCGCAACACAGGCACCCCTCGAGCAGAGTACTTCCAGAAGTTATAAGTTACAGTTCTGGAAGTACGAGCAGACGAGATGGTTACTTTCGTTTTTTACCAAATGTATGGAGAACTTTAACATGTATTGAAGTCTCCTACATCTTGCATGGGAAGACACTGGGTATACGACCTGTCTCCAAAATCGTGACCGATCACCCTCTTATCATGCGCTTCAATGGCACCGGCTAATCTCATTTGTGCCACTTTTGAGACGTGATTAGGCATTGTGGGTAGTATACTGGCGCCTTGTTTAACATTGGCGCATGCGGCGTTTACCGTTGGATAATGCTAATATATCTACCCAATGAGATCTTGCAGATATTAATCGGTACCACTTTTGGGACGAGCGAACGAGAGAACAAAATGCCAAACTGTTGAGGGCACTATTCCCGAATACTGTAGCGGTAAATTCCCCGGTAGTTACAGTTAAGTGAAAATGGCGAGCAATCCTACAGTGTTTTTGTTGATGTTAAGTGGGCAAATTGAAAGCGGCGATGTAAGTCAACACATCAGATTCTTAAAGAAAATTTATTATTTTCTGTGATTTAACGACAGGACTTTTGTAATTTGTTATTTTCCTTAAAGTCAAATGAAGAGACTAACGTTAGTCGGACCTGACATTCCCTTCCATGAACCCTAACCCCCAGCATGCCTAGGGTGTATCATATTGAAATGGGAGGAGGGAAAAATATTGCATCCTGACTCCACTTCAGCAGTTGTGTACGAAGTCTATGGGGAGTGAACAGAATTTTCTAAGTATTCCCCAACAACATCGGTAAATGTTTCTCAGTCCAGAATTCATGTCTTTCCAGCATTTCTGTAATGAATGACTTTTATTGAGATGATGTATGATGAGAAAAGTGGAGCCAGGATGCAGCATTTTAGCCTTGGGGGATTGGGAATAGGGATCTATCATACATTGTCATACCCCGAATCAAATCTCAGAATTCACCTCCAAAACGGTTCTTAAACTGTCTCATGCTCCCATTGACTTTAGAATTCAGTGGCAATCAGAGATTCCAATGATGGTGGTAAAGTTTACATCATACATGTAGGCCTAGGCCTACTTATTATGGGTCACTCAATTATCGCGGTAGTTATCACATTTCCCGATTGAAATAAAGATGGCTCGCTCACCTTCCTGAACTAGGCCTAACCTATCCTTGCTGTTGTTTAACTCTTACGTTTTAACTTGATGCATAAAATTTTATTTTGGTTCAATTTATTTTCCTCTATGATAGCTCAGAAAATCTGTGTGTGCGCCGTATGCAAGCGGAGGTGGAGTCTCTATAGTATTATCGTGGTATCAAGAAATGGTTTCAACACTGGTCTTGAAAGCACTTTGTTTATGAATAAATAAAGATAAAAAGAATGATTTTGTTTTCAGAGGAATCAAAACCACTTCATTTTGTGATACTGCTCCGTTTTACCTGTAATTGACTCCATCTTTCCAGTCTCCTCCTTAACCCTAACACTCCTCAGTCATCCAACAGGTGAAGGATTGTGTTAGGGTTAAAGATGCCAAACACCAAGGAAATGAGAGGGGAAGAATTGCACTGCATCACCTTACGCTTATTAATCTGGAAAGGAACGACATCATTTTTTCACCGGAACTTTTTTATCCCAATCTTAGATGTAGCAATAACTTTTGACATTCATCTTATTACTGAAATTTGTGTTTTGCCGAAGGAATGTGGGTAATGCAAATTTCATTTTTTGGGTGGACTCATTCTTTTGTCTATGTCTGAAACAATTGTTGAAAATGTCTTCTTTCTGTGTTCTAATTCTCTGAGAATTATAACCATCTCATTAGACCTGAACTATTGTATTCAAAATTTAAATATCCATTGCCAATTCTTCAAATTGTATAAGAAAAGCAAAAAAATTGCGACAACAATGCCAAGGTAATTATTTCCTAATTGCCCCGGGCTCGGAGAGCAATGACAAACACAGTCAAGGAGAATTTACAAATTTCGGAAAAATTATATCCTTTATTAATTCCTTCGCTATGGATGACCACTACTACTGCACCATTGTGTGAGGATTAATGCATACCACAAATACAGTCTATTCACCATGCCACTGCTGGACAAAACTGTCCATTCAGGGCATAGCATAGCCCAGCTGTTGCGTTCAAAATAATCCCGCCACGAAGGGGTTAAAAACTTACAGAAGCATACAGACTTTTTCCTCTCTGGTTAATAAAACTTATCCTCAGGTCATAAATTATTGATTACCTTGACGAATATTGCTGATAGGGAAACCACTGCCAACGCAAAATTTAAAATTTCCGATACCACAATAAGAGAGTTGCCATGATAATATAGGAACTGAGTGTACATGTGGGAAGAAAAGAGAAATTTGTCCTTCACCTTAGTTGAATGATGTAACGCAAAGTTGATGCCACGTAAATAGGTCAGCAAAATCGTACTATACGGGCAAATTGCCTCAAGTCAAGAGCTCAATTGCAGAATACCCTGCCACCCCGCATAATCAGCCTCAGTGCTGGCTACACTTGAGGTAAATTTTAATGACGGGTTTTGCCCTTACCCGACATATACATTTCTAAACACTGTATACTCAGTGCTTGTCTCAGTGCTTGTCGAAAAAATTCACAAGCTTGCTCGGGTGGGACTCGAACCCATGACCTCCTGCTTACTAGTGCAGACGTTTTAGCCACTCGTCCACCCAGTTTGCTAGGGTCGGCTGGCTGGCCCAACCTAGCAAAGTACATTTTAACTACACTTGAGGTTGAAACGTCACACTGTTTTAATGTGGATTTTCACCTCTTACGCACATGAGCAGTGATTTCAGGGATGTATGTTCAAGTGATGGGCTATTCTGCAATTACTCCTTGTCAAGTAGCCCCCAAATTATATGAAATAAAAGTCAGGCATATGGTACACATACTTTTGTGGATATTCATTGTTTTCACTAGTTCATGTTACAAATTTAAGATCTTCATGACCTTTTGACTGAGTTGAGTACCTTGAGTAACCCAAGGTCATTCGTTGATATCCACATAATACGCATGCTCAGCTAAAATGATGACAATATCATGGGTAAGCTTAAGGGAAGCAGTTGAACACACTATTTGAGCTTTGTCTTTTGAGTTGATTTGTAGATTATACCTTCATTATCCCCTTTTCTCATCCCAGTTTCCAGAGTTTGACGATCTTTATGTCAAGTACAATTTTGTCTTTGGACCGGATTGGGTCATAACATCGGTGAGTTGCCAGATCGGATTTGTGACTTTGTTGTAATTTAAATTGTATGAACCCATAGAGCTGTATGTATTAAAACTAAAGTGCTAATTCATGTACAAAGTGATGCCTGCTGGGCTTATCCATGTTTGAACACAAACTTGTGGAAAACTCCAAATTTTGTACGGCTTTTGTACGGTAATTTCCATATCTGCATCTGTATTCTAAAATGATATGTCACAAAACAAATATACAAAACCTAATACACAATTAGTAAATGAGCTTTTCATTTTGCATGAACAGTGCAAACTTGTGCACGCGTGCATGTACATGCATACGTTGCAGATAATTTTGCCGTGACTTTTTAAATCGGGTTTTAGCGGTAAATGATGTGCGTTGCATTTAGAGTACATAATTCAATATTCATTCTATCCGATTTCGAATGTTCTACAAGCACACACATGGATTTGAAATGTCTGCGCCCAGGACAGAGTCAAAGTTTCTCTTCACGGAGAACAAGAAGTAAGGACTCTAGTCATTTAATTTTGCTCAATGTATGAAAACCAAATCTCTTTTGCATATCCTAAATCTGTCAGGGAGCCCTTGGGAAAATACATGTAGATCCCAACAACCATCATTTGAGATGCACTACAGCCAAACGAAAAACAGGCTTAAACAGAAATCATCCACATTCAGTTTCTGTATTAATTTTTTCTCCATTAATTGCCAGTGATTTTACGAGCTACATATTCCAGTTACATGTAGGTACATTTATGGCTTTTACAAGTAACCTTCATCATGTCATGAATACAGCTATTGAGATTTAAAGAATGCGTTATTCAACTACATGCATTTTAATTCTGAAAAGTGTCTCAACTGTGAGTCCTGTGGCTGGTTTTTCAGTTGTCACAGTTTTTGTCTATATTCTCGTGGAACTTGGAGGTGAACTTTGTTTGGCTAAGTGATTAAATGAAACAATTTCAATTTCAAATTCAATAGTGCCAAGACTGTGGACTGACCAAAATCTAACGTCGTCGTGACCGTATCCGCTCCGAGCAGGAACAAAAGAGGGCATGTTTTTAAATGAAATCAACATTCTTTTGGTACTCACGCACCACATAGGTGCGCAAGTTTATGGGCATTTGACGCGGAGCACGCTGAGTACGCGGAACGGCTTTTGTCTAGAATATGTGGTCTTCGGGTGCACACCGAACCATGCTAGAACCCGGCTGAAAAACTTAGTACCATCTGTCTTTCTTTCACCAGTGAGGGTGCACTTCAGCTCAGTGCAGATCGTTACCAGGTCCATTATTTTGCCACTTAATGTCAACACCAATCAGACTCCACAACAGGTGGCAAAATTAGGGACCTTGTAAATATACCGCGGCAACGAATGCTACTTGTAATCTTTATGAATTCCTTTCTATATATTCCATGTGTGTGTTTTCATCTGCGTTGTCATTGTAGGGTCTCGAGGAAGGCATATCTCAGGTGTGCAAGAAAAGCCAAGATGGGAGACAGCTGTTTGTCTGGAATTTCCCGTTGGAGGTTACCTTTAAGAGCACCAATCCCCATGGCTGTAAGCAACCTACATGTACTTCACAGTTTCACCCGTTGTTATTATTTGTTACTTCAGCATACCTGCTAACCGTTCCGATTCAATCAGAACTGACCCCATTTTCAAGGTTTCAGACATCAAAATAACCAGAGCATTCCAATCTAGTGCTCCATTTAATAATTACATGTACATTAAGCTCTTTGGAAAGAATCACCATGTCAACCTGTCTCCCAGGCCAGAAGACATCAAAAGCTTTGTTTCAGAGCATGTCTCATCTGTGGGCTCTGGGTAAGAACACTAGAGGGCGCTGTGATTGTCACCCAAGGAAGGCAGGCTGGATCAAAAAGTTGTTGCTGCAGCTGTCAATGTCACAAACCCAAAGCCCCAGGCTAGGGCTGCAGGCACATCCCATAGAAGTGTGTGTTAATCAGAGCCATAGTCAGTCGCTTGAGGCACAGTCGTGTTGAGCTCATGCACTAGCCAACAAGTGTCCCACACGGGTTTACTGCACAGGGCTTTTATAACAACCTCGTGGACAAATTATCATTGCTGCTTCAACTTCAGCCCCGACCTTGCTCGGGGATTGGTCCCTCTGACATGTCTGAAACAGTAGACTCCTACCGTTAGAGCAAATAAAATATCATGACAAAATTCAGTGGGAAATGGTTTTGAGTTTGTATAATGTTGAATTTGACAAGTGTTGAATTTGGTGGTTTTACGAATAATAGTCGATGTAGTTTCTATGTTAATTACAGTATGGGAACTTTTGTTGCACATTTTACTAGGTACAGGTAACTTTACACCATGTGCATACACGTACCTGCCAACATGTCTTACTCCTTCCTGAGGTCAGGCATCACCACATAATGGATTGGAATTTTAAATGAACTGAGGGCTCATTTAATGACCTTTTAAAATATTGTGTGTTATTGTCTGACCTCAGGAAGGGGTACGACAGGTTAGCAGGTCTGCATGTGCATTTTACGTACATCGAGGGGTTGGTTTTACTGCTGTTTTTCAGTGGAATGCTCAGGTAATTCAACCCTCCAGTTCCCCCCCCACACTTCCTGCCAATGAAACCTATGTCAAAGCAAAACAATCTCGTTGAATTTGTTCTTTCGAGAAAAATTCTCCCGTTCTCCTCCCTCCCCCCATCAAAACCAGGCTGCACCATTTATGGTATCGCGTACTTGTTACAAGGTGCTGTGTTGATCGAAGGCATTGCTGTATTAAATGATCAGGATCGTCTTTTGTGCCCACACTTAAACTCAATCGGATGTTGATATGAATCACTTTCAGTAGCGGTTTCGATTTTTGATGCATTCCGGCAGGGCCCCAGATTGTAGTCAGCGTTTATGGCTTGGACTTCAGTGGCACAGCTGTTGTTAGAGGATATGGGGCAGTACACATCCCAATTTGCCCTGGAAGGTAAAGAGAAAAGCAGCTTCAAAGTAAATGAAACCTTCTGTACAACTATGCCAAGTGTTTTAGAATTGTGCTTAAAATGTGTCGAAAAGGAATTGTTTTTTCCTTTTTTCTGTAGTGATTTTGTTTCTGTGCTTGGAAATGCAAATGCTATGCCAGTTATGATACTGAAATATGAAACCATATTTACCTACGTGTGGCACAAATCTCACGTTTTGAACGTCTGCACGTGTTTTGGGGTTTTTTTTTTCTTCCTGTTTTCGGAAGGCCATCTGCATTCTGTAACAGTTTTGCCTCCTCTGATTTTGGAATTGTCACGTATTGATCATCATTTCCTGCATGACTGTGGACTGAAACTCGTTTCAGATTCAACAAGGTCTGCTTGGATTAAACCTAACCCTGTGTTAAGGTCACAGCAAAGGATGATATGGTCCATGTTCCTAGTCCAATTTTTTTTTAATTGTGGCTTCATGTCTAGCTTCTGCCGTATCTCTGGCTCCAGTGTCATTGCCCTGTTCGGATCAAATGCAAAGACTGCAAACTCTGACTTGATCATTTTGAGGGTCTTAAGTGGAAAACAGGGCTTTGGGGGATTTTAAGACGTTTCTGGAAGCTGGCTTTGCATATCTTGTGTGGTCTTGAAAACAAAATGGGCCCACATAATGCAGGTTGTCGGAGCCTTGTGTGGACCTAGCCAGGTCCATATTTTATACTCTCAGGTGGATTTCTTTTTATTAGGGTCTAATATTTTTCAGCAAAATACCGAAGAAACATCAAGGAAGCCATCCGTAAAAATCCAGTGCAGATTGTATTCACAGTTGGGGAAGATTTTTTTTTTTCTTTGAGTTTTTTAACTGTAAGTATGTGGGAAAAAAACCCTGGGTCATTCTGTAAATTAGGGGTCCAATTTTGTTTCATATCCCTCTTGCACCTGACATAGGATTTTGTACATGTAAGGTCAGAACGTATTTTCTAATTCCAAGAGCGATGAATTAATGCAAATTACCTGCCACACAAATTGAAAGAGATTGAAATCAATTTCAGCGATATTTCCATGTCAAATGACACGGGTCAGGTGTAACAGGGATACAAAAATGTCACACTTTTGGACCCTGAATTTTTAGAATGACCAATCTACACCACATACATGGCCATGTACATGTATTTAATGTTACAGTCTTGTACATGTACTGTAATAATAGACATGTTTCAGTATTTTTGAAACATTCCGTCATGGACTCAAAACAATAGAGGACAGACAATAGATTGGGGACAGACAATAGATTGGGGACAGACAATAGATAGAGGACAGACAATAGATAGAGGACAGACAATAGATAGAGGACAGACAATAGATAGAGGACAGACAATAGATAGATGACAGACAATAGATTGGGGACAGACAATAGATAGAGGACAGACAATAGAAAGATGACAGACAATAGATAGAGGACAGACAATAGATTGGGGACAGACAA
>NW_019091410.1:1261165-1291016 GCF_001949145.1 Acanthaster planci
GCCTGATTGGGTGAGAAACCTTGATTAGAAAAATCATTAACAAATTCTAGATGTACAGGACCCCTTCAGGGAAAAAAAATTAAATCCAAACAAAACGAAAACAATAGCATGTCCTTAATCACAAGTTACACGCAACCGAGTACCTTCTTATACAAATCCAACATTGTCTTGGTACTCTTAGCGTGTAACATTACCCATTTACCTTGGCGTTGCCCTCAGTAAAATTACAAAGATGCGCGGCGTGCATAATGGTCTGAAAATGTCACAAAATACATGTACAAGGTACATGGAAACGGTTGTAAATTTTAGTCTGCATAAACTTTCGTTTGTGACTTACCCTGGGAAGCATACAAGATTATTCCTTTCACACCTCCCGAAAGGAGGAAGTGTAAATCATAAATGTGATCATAAGGGCAAACACCGAAATTAATTTGAAAGTTGGCTCGTTTTGCTATTCTCGTTTCTGTGCCCTGGAGCCATTGTCTTTGAGACCTGCCAGTGTTTCGTTGAGGTATGAATGATTCAATGAGTGAAAGGCCTTGGAACCGTGCTGGCAACAACGTGCCTGGACTTTCTCATGTCCAACTTCGTAGTTTTTTTTTGGCAGCTTTCCTCTGGGGTCATCCTGGAAAAGTTTCAAAGCCTGATGCACAAGTGACATATCAACTTTCCGTGCACGTGCTGTACACCACTCAAGGTTCTCATCTAAGGCTGAAATGAAATACATGTACTAGCCTGCCCTCACCCTGGGGGAAAATGTCTGAAATTTTTGCTTCTCGGTGTCATGGAAGGCCATATTCTTGGTGGGAAACGTGAAGACTCCCTCAGTAGTGTTAAAGATTTAAATACACGTAGGTGCAGAATCATGGCTTGTCGATTTTTAATGCTGCCTGTCCAAACTTGTTTTGCCTGTCCTCAGCAGGACAAGAGGTTAGGCAAGACACTGACAACACCATTACAGGAAGTTATTTCATAAATTTCTTCTTAGAAATGTTACACACAGTAAGAAATCAGATACAAAGTTACAAAAGCAACCAAGCATTGACATACATGCATCGGTACCATGCCTTTTTATAAAATTGAAACGACAAGTGCATATATTTAGGGCCCTACACGTACCTGTATGTATAAATCTACGGATTATTTTAACCAGGGTCCCTCATGTCTTGGGGGCAACACATTCGTTGTTGCTGCCATCAGGTGAATGTTTGCTTTGTGTTCCCTCAAAAAAAAGTGTCAATTACAAAAAATGCATTTACGTTACTATGGCCAGTTGGGAACATGTTGGCATTGAGGCAGTAGACTCCATATGTGAACAAAAGAGGGCGCTCTTTAAACTACAAAACTTGTACAAAATATGGCCGAGTCTGAATAATTTGGCAGCAGCTTAAAAATGTGCGTGAGTCTGTAATTGTGGCTACAACTACTTCCCATAGAATGCTGCGTAATTTTGAGCCTCAGCCAGGTTGTTCAGACACAGCCTAACAGCATATGATTTGTAATTAATCCATGGCAGTGTTGTATTTGAGTCCATCACAAGTCCTTCCAAACCTCTGCAAGTCCATCACAAGTCCATCACAAATCTATCACAAGTCATTCAGTCTTAAGCCAATTCACAAGCTCTTCGAATTAGTTGTGACAAAAACATTCTTTTGTCATTGTTCACCCTGTTACTTATGACTGGCCTTGTGAAGGGACTTGTGACTGGGCTTAGAGAGTTATGACTGGACTTGTGAAGGGTCTTGTGACTGGACTTAGGGAGTTGTGTCTGACCTTGTAAAGGGTCTTTTTACTGGACTTAAGGAGTTGTGTCTGACCTTGTGAAGGGTCTTGTTACTGGACTTAGGGAGTTGCGACAGACCTTGTGAAGGGTCTTGTGGCTGGACTTAGGGAGTTGTGTCTGACCTTGTGAAGGGTCTTGTGGCTGGACTTAGGGAGTTGTGACAGACCTTGTGAAGGGTCTTGTGGCTGGACTTAGGGAGTTGTTACTGGCTTTGTGAAGGGAGTTGTGACTGGACTTGTGACTGGACTTGTGATGGACTCGAATGCAACACTGATCCATGGCCATTTGGACTGCACAGCTCTGTCATTAGCTTTGGGCTTCCTCACTAGAGGTCCTTCATTTGAGACATTTTGTGGCTCAGTGCTGGTCAGTTTTTGCTACTGGGATGTCAGACCTTGCGATATGAAACCAAAGATAAAGTCTTTTTATCTAGACAAACTGTTAAAACACGAGGCCAAAAATGATTCGGAGGCAAAGCTGAATTTTGATAAAGTCTTATTTTTCCTCAGAATACACTGTACATGCCCAATTGGTTCCTCTTCCTATTTTAGTCATTTTTATTCTTGAGGTGGGCTTTCAAATGAATCAGGAATACATCAAATTTTGTGACTCCTGTTTCAATTAAAAATCAGTAAAAGAAATTCTTGTTTATGTTGCGTTCATTTTCGAAAACTCTTTTTTCAATTCCAGACACCAAAGAATCCTGCCAATGTTTGTCCCCGAGTCATCTTCAAGATTCCAGAAATTTACCAGGTTTGTAAATTTTCTCACCTCTGCCTGTAACATCAAAAACTCTTGTTGGTTGTGCTGTACACTTTTGCTAGAAAGCTTCCTCAAACTGTAAAAATCCAACACTGTGCTCAGTGGTTATGTACTTCTGACAAATTTGAGCGCATCAAACCCCACGGAAATGTTTGTTGATCGTTGGTCAATGTGGATTGGTTACCCATCAAAAGCCCTCTCAGCACTGGACCTTTTTTTGGTCAAACTTACCGAGATTATGGGTACTTTTCCCGTGCAGCTTTTCTTTTCTTTTTTTTAAATATTTTCATTTCCTCAAATCTCACCCCTGAGATTAGGGATAGGTTTTATACTTTCCTTCATTTATCGTTTATTTGTGGAATCATGTGATTTGGGTTTAAGTCTGTGGTGTATGGTATGAATTTTTTTTAAATTGGCAAACTTCCTGTTTCCTTTGCAAGTTTAACGTCTAGACGGATTCTTTTCCTGGATTTGGAAAAGGGGGAAGGAAAGGCAATATAAATTGACAGCTATGATTTCTTGAAAGGCCCAATAACAAAAGTGCTGTACATTAAGAGATAGTTTGGGTTGCAATTCAACGTCTTTAAAACCTAACTCACCATTAGCTATTTTATTAAGTAATTTTGTCCATAATAATGTTAAAAGCCTGAAGGCTTTATACGAGACGTAGAAATCAGCTCACTGAATTCCTTTGAAATATATATATATTCTTAATGTATATATATATATAAATATATATATATACATTAAGAGATAGTTTGGGTTGCAATTCAACGTCTTTAAAACCTAACTCACCATTAGCTATTTTATTAAGTAATTTTGTCCATAATAATGTTAAAAGCCTGAAGGCTTTATACAAGACGTAGAAATCAGCTCACTGAATTCCTTTGAAATATATATATATTCTTTGAAGTATATTCAAAGGTACATGTATATTATGCACTGGCTTACAGTTATCGCATTTTTGGTCAGCACTATAGTATTGCAGTTTCACATCGAGTTTCATCAATTCCTGGTTTTCATAAATGGTTGAACTTTCGTAAACAGTTCCCTGAGGGCTGAGGTTTTGTTTTCATTTTTGAGAACAATGGCCCAAGATGTTCACGTGCGAATGTACGTACACAATGTAACTCTGTGCCCCACTTTCTTGGAACTGATGAGGAAAAGAAAGTGTCTGCTCTCTGACGATCGTTTGGCAAGTAACACTTGACTGGGATGAGCCTCACACTATTACATGAAATTTTCGCAAGCAGTAACTTTTGTCTGTGCTGAGCAGAAATGTGTGATCCACAGAGACAAGAGGATTAGCCCCTGGACCAGTGTTGCAGTGGAGACCAACACAAGACCAGACATAAGACCAGTCACACGTAGCAGTGTGAACGACGACAAAGGAATGCTTTTTGTTGCAGTTCATTTGAATAGCTTATGACTTGAGTCCAGACTGGAGGTCTTGTGTTGGTCTGGTGTGCTCTTAAGTGGTCTCGACTGCAACACTGCCCTGGACCTGCCCTTTTAGGTCAAAGTTCACAACAGAGTCGTTTGTTGATGCTGCTCTAATAAAGAAAATGCCATACAGTTTTGAAAGTTTACAAAGAAAACATACCCCACCTTATTATTGCTCCCTCAACCTAAACATTCTTGAAGCCTTCCTTTCATTCCATATGAAAAACTTTCAGTATAGATATTTTCACAGGTTGAAAAAATAATCACAAAGTAATACATGTACATGTACATGTACATATGTGACCTGTCTTGACAAATGGAGAGGAAAGTCGTATGCCGCTCTTTCCTATATTGAGGGTTCGAAGTCATATTGAAGTAGAGGGCAAATTTTGGGTTTTGTAATGTTTGGAAAGAGAAACCTGTCTCCTATTTAATTTCAAATATTTTGCAGGGTCATATATTTTAAAATGTCATTTTCTCAGCAATTTTGATGACAGCATCATTGGTGCCTCGTCAGAAATGATGAAACAATGTTGGGAACAAAGACAGAAAGGTACATGTACCATAATAATGTCACACTGTCACCTTGTACTTTTACCCTTACTTTTCCATTTACATACCACTGGAAAACTCTTTTTCTGCTGAATTCAAATATACCGATATCTCAGTTTTTGAAAACTCCAACTTACAGCTCATTTTGACAGGTCACATATGCAAAACCCAAATAAACACTTCCCCAAACATCTTGAAAAGCACAGGATTGCAAAAAAAATAGGAAACACTAAATACCCAAAGGCGCTTTTTTCTCTGATAAGTACCGAGAAAGTTTCAAAAAGTGAATGGAGAAGAATAGTTCATGAATTTGGAGCAGTTGTATTGCCCATGATGGCATCTTCCTGGTATCCTGTACCCAAGCTGGTGCACAAGGGAGGACTATCCTGAATGTGTACGTTGGAGTGGATCGCGATCACCGATTACTTGTATCCACAAGAACCTACATGTGTACAGTGCGCTGTATGTTGCTCAGTGATTGCCTTTAAAGATTTTCTAGTTTTCGCTCCAAATGGCCCCTCTCCCAAAAATGTGAATGTACACACTCACACACAGATGTTTACACGACACCATTTTGTGCTCGATAATTTTATTTGCACCAGTGTGAATTTATTGATTTCATTGCTACAGTTGGCTTTTGAGTCGGCGACCAGAGTTCGTGGACGTGAACGTGGTGGCAAGGAGCGAGGGCAGGGAAGGTAGGTACAGCTTACTTGTCCTCTGGATCTCCACGTGAGGATTCTGTGAATTCTAATAACTCAGTATGGGGGTATTTGCTGTTAGTTGGAGTGGTCATTACAACCGAACGGAGGCATTTGCATCAGTAGCCCATCATCAGTTGAAGGGAGCCATATTGGTCGGGCATGTTCATTTTGCTGGTAGCGATTTGACCGTAACGCCTGCATTCCATAGTCATTTCTGAATCAGCACAGTGAAGTTCTGACCAAACAAGCCTCTGTTGCTGTGAAAATTGCGCCCTCTCTTGGTCCAGCTCGGAGCTCATAATGATTATACTCTGCACCATGTTGTTCTCTTGTTGATGTACTCATCAAGTTTGTTGAAAACATGATTAAGTGACAGTAATTTTCCAACTTCTAGGAATTCTCTGAGCGCACGTGCATGGACAGGAACCAGCCGATTAGATTTGAGGCCAGTGTCATTTTCAAGTGTAATCCATATATACAAGCTGGTTTACCTTGTAGATATCCGTCTGTACTGGTTTTCATTAATTTGAGTATGAAGTGGAAGGTTTGAAAGCAATGCAAACAAGGAACTACAAAGTCACAAACTTGTTTCCCTGTCCAGGTCAGTCTTTGTTTCTCTTGGCACGCTTCCAGGAAAGTTTTTTGATGTACAGATTTCTCTTTTGCTCTTCCACGGGTTCAAAAGAAAACTTTGTACATGTTTAAGAGCACACACACTGGACTTTGTATCCTTGTGGAGACTATACTTTGTTCTCTTGCACTACAACAATCAGGCGGGAAACGCTGTTTTCAAAATGCTCCCATTTCTTGTCTTATTCACGCACGATCTCTTCTTGGAACAGGAACCTTTAATACCAGAAAAATGCACAGACAAAATTGATTAGAACAGAAAGTGTGTGTAATACATTGTACACCGTACATGTACATGTAAGTGTGCAGTAGAAACTAATTTAGGCCTTTTCAAACTGGAAAAATCTCGGGCTTGACGCAGGGTTCAAGCAGGTTTGAAAACTGGCGATGATTCACACTTGAAAAATGTCAACCCAGAGCAGTCATGGGTTTGCCCAGGGCTGAGTTCAGTCCAGGTTGAGAGGCTGTAGTGTGAAAAGGCCTTAAAATATCCACAAATTTGATACTTAACTACCATAATACATGTACAGTATTACTGTTTTGCTGAAAATCCGTACTGCTACTGTACAGGACTCTTGGAGACCAAACTTTGAAGTTGAACACAAGTCGAATAACATTGCACGTTCTTTGCGCAGCTGTCTACATACCTCAGGGAAAAACATGACGTTTGTATTCACGGGAAAGTATGAGAGGTTACTTTGGGCTGTGCTGTGGCCTGTAAAAGTTCACAGTTTGGTGGTATGTTTTCCAGATTCATTTCTCTGGTTAGAACAATTGAGGACAGAAACTAATCAGGGTAATTGTATTCCTAATAACAAAACCGATGGGCGTGCCACACGTTTAGTACAGGCTTAGATTTCTGTGGAGTGCCCTGCCTGCAGTTTCAAGTCCTGTTATTCTTTTGTTTTCAAACTGGCACACTCTCTCTGCAGTCTCATCAGCTTTAACTTGATTCCATTTCTCACCTCGATTGGTGGATTGATTACATTTGTACAATGTAGGCCAGGGGGTCTTGCCAAGTTTTAGCCTCATATTCACAGCCTGTGTTGGAAATCAAATGCATAGCCAGTTGTGTTGCATACCACCAGGCCCAACCAGGAAACAATCTCATAACTTGTCGTTAAAAAAAAACTATCAGGATCAGTGTCTACTTAGTTTTTTTTTTTTTTTTTTTTGGAGAGTTACTTCCTTGTAGGCCCCTGGTGATCGTGTTGTGTGCCAAGCAGATGCACCAAATCCAGCATCAAATTCAGAATCGTCTTCTTCTTTTTGGAGGGAGACCAACCATTCTGTAGGGGAGGTTACAAAAAATGAGGATTTCTGTTTGTCCCATTTGCAAGCTTTCTGCTCAAGGATGAATTGAAGGGCTTCCTTTTTACAGGCTTTAGAAAGTGAAAGAAATGATATAGTTTGAAAAAAAGCGTCCTGTCATATCAAGAAAAGTCTCAGGGGACGCTCCCTCCCCCTTGGTGCTGCCAGTGTCAGAAATCAGGTTGAGAACTGTTCCTTTTTGCCTGCTGGACCTTCGGAAGCACTCCAATATCTGCAGAGTTGGCAGATGAGGTCAGTTGGCTGTGAAGGACAGCAAAGGTTTGGGATTTTTCCAGGGCATTTTCTCCAGCAATCAGAGTCTCCCCCCTGCCAGTTTTATTTTCCGCACGTAGGGGCACGTACTCACTCAGGGGCCCCCTGGTTTGTGAAGCTGTTGTGTTGAGAGAAACTTTATACTTAATTACTTAGTAATATGGAGCTCAGTTTTTATGTGACATTGAGACTTACAAGGACCTTGGAATTTTCCAGTAACCTAGCCATTGTTTGGAGCTTCAGTTTAGTTGCGTGACAAGCGCTTTTAATGAAATCTATACACTGAACTTTGGCATTACTTTTCGTTTCAATGGTTTATGAATATTTCTTTAACAGAGATACATAACAAGTACACATAAAATCTATCTTGTTAAGAAAAAGAGCTTTATTTTCAACATGACAGACGTCAAAGGGATGACCCTGCAAACTAGATTAAAGAATGGAAGTCCAGTATGTGTATATTGATATAGGTTTTTTCCTTCTTTAATTTGGGGAATTTTTATAACCCTTTTGTTATTGAACTTGTAAGCTTTGTAACTTACTACAGCCAAAACATTATTCAATTTAAGAAATTCTCGTCAAGTCACGCCTGTTTCAGACGAGCATTCCAGAGGCATGCCAATCGGAATGACAGGCCAGATTTGAACGAGGTTCCATTTCTGAAACAATTAGGAGCAACTAGGTTTACCAGCAGGGGAAAGATTGACAATTGGAGACCTTCAGAACAATTCAGGAGTGGGTTGGTTTTTAGATGTTGCTCGAGTATGAGCCAAACTCAGTGCAAAGCTGTGGAAATTGTTATGACTTTATCACATCCAAAAGTCCATTGATAAAAACAACTTCTTTTGAATGTGGTGTCTGCTCAATTTGTCGCTTGTGGAAACTTTCATACAACGCTTGGCGAAATACTGGCCATGGTTTCAAGGATTTTGTCAGAGGCTGTAGAAATTCAGCTTGAAATGGTCATATTAGGCTACTGCTGGCATGCACTGTATGCCCATGTAAAGCCCTGTGGTACAAAATGTACATTGTGCAAACCTATAGCCAGGGATTTGACTCCTGGCTCTTTGCCATATTATATACAAATCTGAATAGAGTTGTTCGGTGATTCTATACTGTTCTCTGAGGTTTTCTTCTCCGGGTTCTGTGGTTTTCCAGCTTTTCCTCACACTGCAAAAATCAACACTTTTGATCTCTGGCTGTTATCCATGGTCAGATGCTTTTGTCGTCTGTCTGTATAAGTGACCTTTACATGCCTTTGGCCGGACTGTCCTGCCACAGCATCCTTCCTGAGTCAGCCCATCAGCTGCAAGTAGGAGCGATGAGTTTTGTAAATATGGGCTCCCTGGC
The DNA here is from genome assembly GCF_001949145.1 of Acanthaster planci. Next base: position 1,269,974 of record NW_019091410.1, read on the forward strand.
AGAATAAGAATTCGCACTGGATCCATATGTTGGGGTGACTGGATGCCCATCTTGGCAAAGTTCCAAGAGGGGTAAGACTGTGTACGAGTGTGAATGTACACGCACAAGGTATGATTGCTGTGGCAGCCTGCAATAATATACGGCCGCATTCGCTGTAGATCTTGGCATAGCTTCAAAGGGTCTTGGACCATATGCATGCAGAGTTGAATACATGCCCACTTTCACAAAGGTCCTGAGATCGCGTGTTTGTGACTCCTTTAGACAGAAAATGTGCTATGGAGATGCATGTTCAATATACACTGTCCTTTGCAAAAGTTCTCTTGGGAGTTACCAGGGCAGGGTTAATTATAAATATGATGAAATGGATGAACCAAAAATCCTTAAGAAGTGCCATCTGCATGTACATGTAAAATGTAGGACCCATGCATTCCAACAAAACAAGTCTCACACGATGAGAACCACTGAGTTGAAGGCACTTTCAAAGAATCATGCATTATGTCCATCACTTGGAGCCCCCCAACTGTACTAGACATCCAGTCCAGTGAGAGAAGTCAGGACATGAGAAATGTACATGTACATGTATAAAAAACCAAAACAAGGAGCTGTTTGTCCTTAAGCCAAAAAAGAAATTCTGAAGATAGAGCCGAAATACTCATTTTGTGAGATCCACTCACAAAGTTGCAACAACTGTGAGTGAATTGGTTTCCTACCTCTGTTGAAGTGAACGTTGAGATTCTCTGAAATAAAACAAGTGGAGATTTCGGCTTTTGGCAAACAAGGTAATATTAAGCTCTTTCTTCAGCTACATGTATGTGCAAGTGGAACCCAAACTGATACCAGATAGCTGGTTATCACATACATGTCAGCGCCAATTTTTGGTTTACATATCCTTGAAAAGGAAAGTAGTATCGTTGATTTTCTTTTAATTTGGAAACAAAGTGAAAGGTTATTGGCACCTAAAAGGAACTCAAAAGCCACAATTTTGTTTCCTTTCTAGGTCAGTCAAAATTGTATCCCTCTTTGGCACGCCTCCAGGATGACATGACATATCAATTTCTGTTTTGTTTTACATATATTTCTGATGAAAAAAAGTTGTTTCGATTTTAGTGTACAGATGCCTCACTTGGCCTTAATTTGTAAAATTAGGCCTTTTTAAAGCAGAAAAGAAAATGGCAAACAGTGAAGTTTAAAAAGTTGACTCATCGGTTAGACAAGATGTCTGGAGAATGATGCAACCGAGGACCCTGTGAATTCTGGACGGGCCTTCTGCCGAATGCCAACTCAGCCAACTCAGCTTTTAGACGTTTTAAAGGCAGTAGAATGTACAAAAAGATCAGAAGCCACAAACCCATTTCTTTTCCAATACATGTGTGGGCAGGGCCCAATTTCACCGTGCTGCTTACCGTAAGCTTAAAATCAGTGCTTACCATAACAGAAAATTCTGTGCTTACGGCCAACGTTTTTCATGGGTTAGCGAGGAAGTTTGGCTTGTACGCATGCGTACATCCCGTAACTAAGGATTCTGTGCTTAAAAGGTTAGCACAGAATTTTTCTGCTAGCCTGGTAAGCACAGAATGGAGATCGTAAGCGTGGAATTCTAGGGTAAGCAGCACCATGATATTGGGCCCAGGTCCAAGGCCCAGAGTTAAATTTCAGGTAGCAGGAATAATGGCCAAAAATCAAGCCTAAATGACTGAAATAGCTTTGAAGAAACAGCTCGTGGGAGCTTTGTGTTGAGAGCGTTTGCATAAACTAACTCGTTGGTGGTTTCGAGCCTTGTATTAATGCCTTACTCACTGTACTCAAAGGTTTGCATAAAAAAAACACTGTTAAGTGTGCATTTATCCAGAACCTCTGAGTTTCCCATCTAGACAAATCATTAAAAAAATTTTTAAGGTCATATAAAAGTGATTGGTTGTATATACTTTGACCTGACGACTGATCCTAGGAAGCTCAGTGGTGAAGTGTTAAGATGTCTGCATTATTAAAAGTGGGAAGGTGTGGGGTCATAGTCCATTTTCCAATATCCAACTTCATCTCTGTCCAAGGCTCCGTCTTCAAAATCAATCTCGAATTGTGTACCTGAAGCATTCAATGTAATATACATATTGCTCTTTTTCATCGAATACAATGTTTCTGTGGCATTATTGGAAGTAGTATTGAGCTAACAACTTCAAAGTCAGGTGGTGAAGAAAAAGATGAAGCCTGAGACAGAGACGAAGTTGAGTATTTGAAAACAGCCATAGATACCCTTCCAAGTCTATCAAGCTAGGTGAAATTCCTGGAAGTGTCACAAACAGTGAGCATGCAGTGCTTATCACATTAACCTGAAGATAATCACGGTAAAGCTATCATCTTTAAGACACAATATTTATATTTTCAACACATCCACTCCAACAGTCACCAGGGTACGCTCACAGGGCCACATCAAGGTCACTTTCAACGTCATCACCCGTGACATGAAGAAGCTTGGCTATGACGTCATGCCGTCCACAGTCAAGATCCCCGGGGCAGACACTGCCGCAGCGCTTGCGGCAACCTCCGCGCCAGCAGCCGCAGGGGCTGCTGCAGCTGCACAGCAGACAGCTGAGGTGGCCGGACCTAGTGAGACAGTCACATGAGCATTTGACATCCGTTGAACTTGAGGTTTACATGTTACCCTCCATCAACCTTGTGACCAATAATTTTAGACCTCCCTGCTGGCATCATTGATGCATTGACTTTCACTGCCAAGACCAGATTGATTCATTCCATGTTGAAATTTTGTCCTTTGAAATATCAGTGAAAAGTCTTGTAAAGAAATCATTTTGCTGAACTAGGTGAGAGCTTTTTATTCAGTTATTGGCATTCAAAGGTATTTTTGAGAATTCCACCCAGTTGGAGTTTTATATTTAGCTATTTCAGTGAGCCAGTTCAGTATTCCAACAAGGCATGCGTCCGAGGTCATTCACCTCGTACGTGCACACCTAAGGTCTGCCCTCTCAGCCATATACCGATTGGCACTCATGCATGGTTTGACCTTGCTGAAATACCACACTGGCTCACCGAGATTGATTAATAAAGTTCTACCCCAAAACATGGCTGTTTGTCGATTTCTGTCAAAGAATTGAGTGTCCAGTAATGCCCTATTTATCTGAAAATCACACAATAAATTGTGATTGTGTTGATTTTGTTGATCAGCTCAAATGTCTCACAAGAAGATTGTTTAGAGTGTTGCCAAGGCTGTGAACAAAACACAGGTCACATCCATACATCATTCTCTGGGTTCCAAGGCTATGAGATAATCAATTACTTCCAATCAATAATGCTGTCAGATCCTCACATCTTTACAAGTCCTCACAATGCCCCACAACTCCTCAAAAGTCTTTACAAGTACTCAGAAATCGTCACTAGTCCCCACAAGTTCAAGTGCCCACAAGTGCTTATGAGCCCCCACAAGTCCTCACAAGTCATCAGAAGTCCTTGCAAGTCCTCACAGTCCTTTACAAGTCCCCCAAGTCATATTACAAGATATCCAATTGAACAGGAAAGTAAAAGTATTCCTTGGGCCCTGCTTTGTTTTTCTTGCAACTTGACTTGTGATGGATTCAATATGGTAGGGGAAGATTTATTGTACACCCATGCAATTGCCTCTGTGCGATTTTGACATCAGTTGCCTGTTTGAGCAGCATATAAGTCTCCTGAGAAAGCTGCATTGGAGAGGATAGTTGGCATTTGAAATAGATAAACCTAGGGTGTGTTTATGAAAAACCTTTATCTGCCTGAATCCGACTTTGCACAGAACTTGTTACATTATTCGTCTGAGACATTATTGGGCATCAACTGTCGTGTTTCAGTCAGAATCTGCAAAACCAGTCGTTTGACGTTTGTAGAGGTTTTTTTTTTAACTTACAAGGAATATCTAAATATGTGTTTTTTCACAAACCCAAGGAAACACATTTGTGTTCAAAATTTGTTCCAATTAATTTTATTCTTTATGTTGCTCTGTTAAGGATGCTTTGGGTCATCTTTGGTGTCTTATGATAAAAAGGTTAGCGTTTCAGAATACAGATTCTTTTAGCTTTAGAATTTGCCAGAATATGGGAATTTTTGCCTTGGTCAGTTTCTTTTTTTCACTTTTGATTAAGAACAAGACGGTCTGTCATTGAGAAAACTTTGTGTGTTACTTGTTTTCAGTGAAATGCTCTGCAGGTCTCCAAAGACGTACTTGCGTCGGGGAGATGATAATTTTTAATTATGCGTTTTTTTGTCCTTACACCCTGTGGATACCCTGTGGAAAAAAAGAACTGGCCTGCAAGATGGCAGCCATGCAAACCCTCTATAGTGAGCAAAAGATCCTGGGTACAGGTCCCACCCGAGTAAGCTTGTGAATTTTTTTGTTCGAGCTCTCGGACAAATCTGAACACTCGGTTTTATTTATATACGTTGGTGTAAGGGCAAAAGACCCATAATTAAAAGATTGACTCTGCAAGTTCAAAAGTTATATAGAAAAATCCTCAAAGCCTAGTGTGTGCTGTCTCAGTAACCATTCCATAGTAGTTGTTGAACACACGTGATTGTGCCATAATTATTTCTGACTGTTGTGTAGAGGAACAGATAAACTGTGCATGATTTAACAAATTCCCAACTGATTTAAACACGCGGTTAAGGAATTTGCCGGGCAGCATTTATTTCTTTGCGAAACAGCTCCATTGAATTGGGTCCTGGTGCTCTTTCTCCGTAAAGGGCGTGTTTTTTGTGTTATTTTTATGTTTTTGCTTCCTTCTTCCATTTTGTTATTGAACCCTCGATTTTCATAGATGCCCCTGAATTCCAGGAATTGGTTAATTTGCAAATGGGTTAATTAACACAAAGGAATTTGCTGACTTTTCTCGTTAAAGAAGTTGATGTGGGAGATTTCTGAAAGTTTATGCAAAATGTATTGCAAAAATGTTGTCAAGAGAAGTGTTATACCTTGTATACGAATTCCCCCCCCCCAAAAAAGTTTTCTTTCTTCCTTTTCTTTATCAAACCACCTTGGTTCCTGTAACCACCCACACACACTTTGCCAGCTTTCAAAGGCTTTGATTTTTCACCTTTACCTGTTAATATTCAAGTCGGGAATTGTTTGGATTTGCTGCTCTTAGTTCCTGTGTGAAACTAATATTTGAATTTGTCATATAAACCGTGAAACCGTTCAACTAAATTCCCACCTTCTAGGGTTTTTAAGTGACTATCAAGAGGGCAACATTTTGTTACAGGTTGTGACCTTGGTATGCTCTTTGCTGGTAATACATTGTAATAATAAGGCAAATCCTTGTCGGATTTACGTCAAATTGTGTAAAGCTTTCTTGCTTTTGATTCATTGAAGTTTATTCTTATGTTTAGAATGAGAGAAGTTTTCATTTTTCAAATGGTGCTGACTGTGGTCACTCTAAATGAGATCCTTAATAGCTATTTTGTCAAATTAGTTTTTCAGATTGCCTGACTTGTCAGAGTCACTTGGAATTGATAGACGTTTGGCCATTGTTGTAGATTGATTCCAAAAGTTTGATTGATGTTGGGAGTTGAACACCATACATTCATACATTCTCCCCTTGTGCGTGTTAGCCTCGGCTGTTGGCGGCCTGTGATTCTCTTCCTTTGCCAAGCGTAGAGATGCGTGGGACCTTAGAAGTGTAGTGCTCTTTAAGACAGAGTCCTAATGAAAAACAAACAAAATAAAAAAAAAAACACTCTTCCCCTCTCTGTTAAATTCCAACAAAAGAATGCATTTGATTCCACTTTAATACTTGCACGTTTTTAAACACACGTTGTGCAGATTTCCCCCTCTGGCGCGGGCTTTCTGTTCTAGATATCCGGAAAAGGATACCGTGAAAAAAGGCAAATAATAAGCTTTTTAACAGCTGGATTGCCTTTCAAACCAGCACCGTTGTCCCACATGGCATGTATATCGCGTGTTTGCAATGTACGTTTTCATAAAAAGGTAAAATTTAATAATTTTATAGGTGGCACCCTATAAATGTATAATGTGCATGTAATACGGGCGTTTCACAATAGTGCGCTTCCAAGAGTTCGCAGCGCGTTGACCAATCACAGCGCGCGCGATATGTGTGTTTGGAAAGGGTCGACAGATTTCGCGCCTTGTGATTGGTCAGCCCGTTGCAAACTCTTGGAGGCGCACTATTGTGAATCGCCCGTATTGTAAATCTATTTTGTGCATATCTAATTTTGATCATTTAAAATTGATATACCGGTAATGATGTGTAACATCAAGCATTTTCAAACTGTAATTGTACATGTATGTGTCTTAAATTTTCATGATAATTCTTATTCTTCACGTTAACTTATTCGAGCCCTTGCCAGAATGAAGAGTAAACAAACAAGGAATCTAGAATCGCCACGATAGCAAACCGCAGACGACTCCACAGAGTGCATTGAACATTTGCGATGTTTCCGGTGTGTATGTAACGAGATCCTTAAAAATAGCCAGTTTCCAAAAATATCCCTTGCCCACTAAACACTTTCATTCTGGAACCGCCCTAGGGGGGCTGATTTCTAGTTCCTTCCCGGAGCCTTGACCGTCATATTGGTAGGATTTCAGTCCCTCGAGATATCACTCGCCCTCCCTATTCCACAGTGCTACCCAACTCAACCGTACTCTTACAAAATACTCTCCTTTCTTAAAATTAAAAATTCGAAATTCCTTTAAAAAATCTAAATTATTGTTTAATAAAAGAAATGTGTACTTTTTCGAGACGACCGGTTCTATTTTAATACGGTAAACTGAACGAATTGTTGCTGCGCCACCCACCACTGCTTTTGAAACGACATCAAAATTTTCAGTATGATGAGCCCTCCTCCAAGATCCAAAAATCTCACAAAAGTTGCACTAATAATACTCTTCACACCAGGAAATAAAAATAGGCACAGTCGGATAATTAGTTCCAATTGGTATCACAAGGTTGCTGTGATGACTGTTGCTGGGATGGAATTCCATTTTTCCCTGTCACAGGAACGGTGGCCTTTTGTAATTGTCCCTGTTTCTAGGCGGCACATTTGTTTTGCGTGCACTGCGTGTGGGTGTCGCAGTATATTAACCAGAATCTTTCCGTCGTTGGAGTCGTGGGTGTCCACCTAAATCGCTACTCCCCAAGTTTGCACGCTCCCCGTGAAAAGTTGTGCATTTATTTAGCATCCACCAGATGGAAAACGCTTTTTTAACCAGGCCGCACGCTGCCAAAGTTGGCAACGTATAGAATCGATGGGGGAGCTTCGCACAAAGCGTCCAAATGTTTGTTTGTTTTCAAATTTCCCAGGAACAAAGGATTGTAGTTTTCTGTGGAAATAAAAAGTTTTAGATTATCGGCTAGGCTTGTTTTCATACAGTGGGCACCCACTATACACTCTCAAAACTCCCGGGTCAGATTGACCCAGAATTGGGTCCCCTTCGGCTTGACCCCTTTCTGGTAAAAAAAGACCCTCTTTCGAGTCGTATTTGACCCTTTCTGGGTCATAATTTGACCTGGAAAAGGGTCACGCCGAATGCGACCCAATTCTGGGTCCATCTGACCAGGGAGTTTTTAGAGTGTAGCGCCACTTCATACAGACCCGAAATTCAATGTAGCTGACCCCCACCAAGGTGAGGTATAATGTACCGGTTGTTCAGTGACGACTTATGACAGCAACCCGAATACCTCCAAATGATTCATTACGTTTTGTTTCCTTCACGTTCTCAACAATTAAGTGCACAGCACCACTGTTGCTTCATGTTCCTGCATATAAATACAGATTTACTTGTACTCCAAACTCTTCGGGTTTTGTCTAACAAAGTTTTGATATGGACTGCATAAACAACTACCACTCAGCATTTTATACAATTTTTGTTTGTTCGCTTGCTTTTTACTTTTATCCTTTTAAGGCTTAAACTTTTAAGTATTACAGATTTATTAGGTCTTTCGTTTAGTTAAAAAGCTCCCAAAGTAATATTTAGCATGGATAGAATTTTTCTACCGGAAGACGCCTCTTCGAGTGAACATTTTGTGTGAACAAAATACTCAATTTACTCAAGCAGATATAACAATAGTCTAGCTATTAATTTAATGAAATTCTTCGAAATTTCACAAGTGCATACTTGAGCATACACATAAAAAATGCACATCGACAAAGTTACTAAATACAGTTCCACAAGACAGCATTTCTTCTCACTTGTGGTAAGAAATCAAATGGGAAGGGATTTTTACATGTCAATTAGTAGTCGATTCGCAGCCTGAGTTGAAGCCCTCAAATTGAAAGTATATTCAGTCAAGGCCACCGTCTAACAATCAACATCCCTCCCTGGGTCCTCGAATCCGAGACCCAGCGGTATCAAAATGAAACCTATATACTAAGCACACAGGCATGTTTAGTGTATATAGGTACATACAATGATAAACTTTAAAATGCATAAAACAAACCCATTAAATGTATATAGATATGTAACCATTTAGATAAGTAGGCCTACCTGTGGAAATTCTGTTTACTATTATTAAATCTTTTATTGTATCAGTCTTCTCGCCACAAAAGTGGAATTGTGTAAGACTGTGACAAAAAATAAAAGTACATTACATGTGATTAAAAAGGATATACAAAATAATCTTGACAAATACTTTTATAAAATAAGATACAAAATTACGCTTAAACTCAAAATTATAGTTAAGTTAAATTAATACATATTTGATAAAAATAAATCATCAATTACGTATGTTTAATACACAAAAAGGTTTAAAAACGGTAAATAATACATGTGAGGGAATCAAAACAGGGTGGGATTGAAAAGGTTGATATTGGGGTATTGTGAGACGTGGTGTAAGAAATACGGGGAGGGGGATGGAGTCGAGGTAAGTAGGGTTGGGGTGGGATTGGATGGGTTGGGGTAGGGTTTATAGTGTTGGATGGGATGGGAATTGAATCAACAGAAATATATATAAATGTATATGAGACAATACATATAACCACAATTTAAAATACACACATATTCGACAATGCAAAGAACCTCTACACAATCACATGGATCAATTCATAGAGTTAATTAATCGAGATAAATAGGGGATTGCACTTTTCCTAAATCTGTTTGTTTTGCATCTTGGTGCGGATGCTAATTTAGACTGACGGAATATTCTACTAGTTTCAGGCTGTGGAATGAGATGCGACAGGTGCTCATTATTCATTAAGTGTTTGGCAAATCTAAGGCACAGTGATCTACGAAGGTCAGTTAAAGATTCTAATTTGACAGAGTGTAAAGCATCATCGTAACCATTATAATCGGTGCCTATAATTAATTTGAGGACACGTTTTTGAATGTTTTCCAACTGATTTTGTTGCCGATTTGAGATTGCACCATTCCACACCGGGACTGCATACTCAAGCAGGGGGCACAGGTACCCTTTATAGACAGTGATTATATCTTGAATTGGGAATCCGTGGCCTTTTAAAGCACGAACCATATGAAATGGCTCTTAGTGTATTAATGGCTCGTAGTGTATTAATATGAGTTTCCCATTTAAGATCATGCTGGATGTGAACCCCTAACAATTTAACAGTCTGTAATTGTTCAAGGACTTGATCATTGATGCATATTACAAGTGATGGTAGAGGCTCCTTCATAAAATTAATTTCCATAGTGGCGCCTTTTGTGGGATTCAGAGACATATTGCTATTTTGTGACTACTCAACGAAATCATTTACAGCCTCTTGAAGAGTAGGTTGTTCGTGGACGTGGCGGGTTTCAATCAAGCTTAAATCGTCCACATATTTCCAATGGTGGATACAGTCATTGGAATCCTGGCAGGCATCGTTGATAACAGCCGAAAACACAGTGGGGCCCAATTTTGTCCCTTGAATAACTCTGGCGTACATAGTAACTCGGTCAGATGTAAGACCCCTGTAGCCCACACAGTTTGCGGTTCGTGAGGAAGTTTGAAATCCATTTAATTAATGATGGGTTCACAGTCAGGTTGATCAGTTACTGTATGGCAATGCTGTGATCGATTCTGTCGAATGCCTTACTATAATCTGTCAAAACCAGAGTGGATGTTGCTTTCCCGATTTCGGCATTTTTGTACAAAGTATTCAATAAATCTAGCAAACAATATGTAGTAGATAAACCTTTTCTTTTTTCGAACTGTTGGTCATCCATATAAGGTTTCAAGTCTTTCTCAGTCTATTTAGCAACACAACCCTCAAGAGTTTAGCAAAATGGTCCGTGCACGCTATTGGTCGTAACTTGTCAACCACTGCAGGAGAGCCTTTGCGGATGGGGACAATAAAAGCTCGTTCCCAAACATCAGGAACAAAACCAAGTTGAAGTGAAGTATTGAAAATATGAGATAGGGGGTGGTCAACTCACAAGCAAATTCTCGAATGATACGGACTCGAATATTATCTGGACCACCAGACTTGCCACACTTTATGTGTTTGAGTTCACGATACACATCCCAAGGTTGGACATATGAGAGGGGAGATTTGGAGGGACAATAAGCTGGTAACTGGGCTGTATCGAGGATTGGCAGATCTTCAGCTACAGAAGCAAAATGATTATCAACGCTATTTGCTATTCCCACAATGTCATCTTTGTCAACTCCTGGTACATTGATTGGTTTGTCCTCCTGATAACCATTAGTAAGAAGTTTGATCTGACGACACCATGCAGCAGGGTCCGATGCTTTCAAGCTTCTAACTCTTTTATTGTCATGGTTACTTTTGGCGCTACTTATGGCCATCTTAACCTTGTATCGTAAATGTTTTCAAGTGCGATGATCCTTTGCGTGGAATGCCACTTGTCTCTGTTGAATGAGTTTCTTGACCTCTGGAGTCAACCATGGTTTGTCACGAACATGAAGTTTAGTAATGTGTTGTGGGAAATGGTGATCAATTGCCGAGTTTAATGCTCTGTAGAAAGCATCACACTGATCATTAGGATCATCAGCCAGCATGACAGGATCCCAGTCATACTGACAAATCCATGTTCCAAAACGTCGTATGTCAGAATCACGCAATGGTCTGGTTGTGCGTAATTTAGTTGTGTTTTTGGAACGATGATAAGTATGTGTCGGAGACCAGACTATGGAGTTGTGATCACTGTTGGCTATGGCTGATTTTATTAATGGTTCGGCATAAATGTTTACATTTTGGTCCTGCACAAAACAAGTTCTCAGCTTGTTGGTTGCATTAGGCAACTCTTTTTGACTTAAGCCATTGAAACCCGCAACTGATTTGCTACCAGAGGATTGTTGAAGTTTGAAACGAGTGGATTCGGCTCAGACTTTGGTTTCGCTGGTTCCAGCCATTTTGAAGCAGCGTTCCAAACTACATGTTCAAGCTCCGACTGGAACCAACGAAACCGAAGTCCAAGCCGAATCCACTCGTTTCAAAAACGCTAAAAGGCTTAATCACTTAGACTTAAGGCTATGGCCAGGGCTTTAGCCATCAGATCCTCAAGGCCACTGCTTGACCCTCATGGCTTTGACAATGCCCATAAAGCCCTTTCCAAAATGACTAAGTTCAATTATCACGAATCGCCTGTATTTAAACAGGAACTGTTGATCTGAACTTAGAACCAATGTTGTGCACATATGTATTAGTACATGGCGACTGCTGCCCATTGTTAGATTTTACTGTGTTTCTGAAATGTTTGAAGAAGTTTGAAGAGTGTTTTGAAGTGTTTCCTCCTTCAGTTGCTTTTAAAGGAAAGCTAACAACATCAATAAGTTGCTTGTGAGAGCTATTAAAATTCATCCATAACAACATATAAAATCTTGATTGTTAATTCCAACCAACTCATTGCTGAACCTAGTAAATTCCGTCCAGACTATCAAGTAGCTTTTAGATCCCTCAAGGGTTGAAAATGCATTCAAATTATGCCCTCATCTTAAACGCTGTCTAAGCAATTAACCGCTTTAGTAAAATCAAACCTATTGGAAGAGTACATTAGTTAAAAGCTGACTCTTCCAACCTATATCGAGCACCTAAGTTGCGTACGATGGGGAACATAACATAATATAACCTTTTAACATAACGGCATATCGAATATGAAACCAAGCTGTCCCAGAGTCATTCGGAGTGATGCAATAGGCGGCTTTTCCGACGTCCATGGTAGAGAGTTGCTACCAGTTGTTTTATACGTCGAACTTTTTCTGTTGTTAATGCGAGTCTTGGGAGCTATTTGGTTCAGCATGACTTTGGTATGCTTAATATCTAGACCTGGCATTAACCCGTTGGATCTGGAGTTTGTACTGAGAAGCAAGGGGTTGAATCGTGCCTGCTTTCATTCAACCCATACATACAATACAACTGGGATTCGAGGTTGATGATGTGTTGGCTATGAAACAGATCGGATTACCAAAAGTTCAAAAACATTTTTTAAATTTGAAAATCATTAGGCTTTGATAAAGGGTCTTTACTGAAAAATCCGATGATCCTGATCATTAGGCCCAAGACTAAGACCAAAGTTTCTGCCCACAAGCCTTAAGGTCAAGGCCCAGAAGTCAAGCTTTAAAGCTAGGTCTGAGTGTTCAAATGAAGTTATATTGTAATGCTCTTCTCGGATTCTCAAGGAACTACGTGTCTTTTCAGCATTGCAAGTGAAACAAGCATGGATTCTACTTTGCAAGATAAGGTATCATTCTCCAGGTAGGGGTTTACATAGATGTTCTTTATTTTACATTTCAATTATCACGTTGAAGTACCACCCTCAACTGTATATATTCGGCAGTCTCCTCTGAGAACGGCTCCTAGGAAGTAGTCCAAAACCCATGATTAGTGCTTATCTGCATCATCTTTTACTTGGTCAATTAAGGAAATGGTTTAAACCTACCGGTACCTCTCAAACATGTCCAGAAATAACGAATTCGCCACTGACACCACTAGAGGCTCGACCTTAAACTGGTCAGATGTATGTATAGAGTAAGATCTACCGTACTTGAACTAGAATTTATGACGCTTTTCCATTATTCTGTCAGCTTAAAACATCTACTCCCCAAACAAACAAATTCAGAAATGAACAGACACCATCACCTACTTCATTTCTGAGACGATTCCGGTGCATCCGGGGTCCAGTCATTGCTGATGAGACGCTGGTACTCATTTGTTTGCCGCTGACGGGATACATCCTCCAAATCCTGATAGGGGGATTCCTCCTCAGCCAAGGCCATCTTGGTCACCATCGAAGGACGGGCGGTCAGTTCAGGGGGCATACCAATGTCCACTATGAAATCATTGTCGAGGCGGTTGCATGAAGCTTTGGTCCTCGTCATTGGTTTTCCGTCGTTCGAGGCGTATCGTTTTGAGCGCAAAAGAGATTTTGCCTTGAGAGAGACCCAGCAACAGATCCCGACCAAGACCAAGCACATCAGACCTCCGATAATGTACCCCATCAGTGTGCTGACTGGCCACGGCTTACCAGGTAACGAAGGGGATTTAGGGGACCTCCGTGTGGTTGTCAGGACTGGTCCCGCCTTGGTGGTTTGTGGGAAAGTTGCCCGAAGGAAAACCTCGGCATTTGGCCGGTAACTGACCACGATGTGACAGGTTACTGAGGCTCCTACGTCCATGGTTGTAACACTGGAAACTGACAAGACATGTTCTGAACGGTCCTCCACGAGGAATCTGTCCGAGGTGTTGTCGGGGTCTACGTACTCACCGTTGTAATGCCATATGCAAGGAGGAGGAGGGGAGCGCGGGGGAGTCGTAACGCACTTGAACTGAGCTTGTTCGTCGAGTGATGTTGGCACTTTGGTTTGTTCAAGTTGCACTGTTATCGGCTGCACTGTGGCTTCAAGCGGTCGTAGAGTTATCACTCTACTTGCCTGATTGCTGCCAAGTGCATTGTGCCCTTCACAGATTATCTGTGTGCCGTTGTCACGCGAACTGATGTTAGAGAGCGTGAGCACTTGTCCATCTTTTTGGAAGGATGAATAGAGCCTAGGTTTAAAGTTCCAGTCGACGGATGACACCAGTGGGTCGTCAGATGTAACGCAGATAACGACCAAATCTTGTCCGGCGACTAGTCCGCTCGTGGGAGTCGGAATCGTCACATTGGGTCGGTCCAGGACACAAGAGTCGAGACGCTGTTCTCTGAAAGTGATGGAGCACTCGAGTCTACCTCCACTTGATTCGTCGTCTTCTGCTACCAGCAATTGAGCCTGCACGAAGCCCCCCACTTCTACAATTGACTGCTCGAGAGACTCTTCGCCTCGCCACCATTGGAGGCTGACCGGTGGACTTCCCCTCTCCGACTCACAAATGAACGCTTTCTCGTTGCTAAGGGTTTGGGCTGAGCACTTTGGGTATTCACTTGCTGGGCGTTGTTCGACAGTCAACCTTACCACGTTTGACCTTCTCAGTTCCGTTCCTCCCCTAAAAAGTTTGCATCTGTATGCACCGTTGTCTGTTTTGTCCATGGACTTAATAGTAAGGTACGCAAAAACCGTGAAATCCTGGGGTGGGTCTGCCGATAGTTCGTATCTAGTAGACGTCTCTACTCCTTCTGGTTTGGGCCACTCTGCAATATGCTGGCTGTCCTTCGTCCAAAGGACTCTCCCCCCTGTCTCAGGATTTCCGTTGAAGGTCAGTACGCCTTCATAGTGACCATAGCATGTCAGCTCTACTGAGGAGTTTTGAGCAGGGAATCCATCATCTTCTTCCACGTCCAGCGCCAGCGACTCGGCTGTCTGCCCCGAACATGGAAAAATGACGGCCAAAGTGATGATTATTACAGGGGAGATAATGCTTCCTGTGGCCATATTTCCCAGATCGTTTGAAATGATTGTTTTACCTGGAAGTTTACACTTATAAAGGATTCATAGCCAAACCGAAACTTTTTTCACCAGGTGTTTATTTTAGTCACTGCCGAACGTTAACGTGTTGAACACGTGGTCACTTGCATATTGTTTATAGCGTCTTTGAAACTGTATATTTTCATTCTGGTGGTTATGAATTGCTGATTGGTGTAACAGTTCGTATTTTTGTGTGTTTCTGTCCTTCTCTTGGGAGAGTAGGCGTTACTTTTCGTTTCGTGGAGCGGGACAAAATTGAAATCACTCATTGGAAAGCTGAGACGCATTGCGTTTGAAGAGCTGTAAAAACTTCACTCATTCATTTTTGTACATTTTTTAAAATCCCATCACGAACAAGATTGACTTCCTGTTCACCTATTATCTTTTAACGATGGCTGATTCAAATTCCTCAGGTAGAATGGCAGTGATTGTGTACTGTATGTATTTTTACTTGACCCAGTTAGATCTGAGTGTTCTAGTCGAAAGGCACAGTCCAAATTACCCGAATAAAAAGCGAAATCAATCAGGGAGGTTGGCTCGATTTTCCAGTGTCCGAGCGCAATCTTAAGTCAGATTAGCCATCATACATGCAAGGGAGTAAAGTTTGATGAACAGGGGATAGTTTAGGTAACGCAATAACTGGGTGATTGAAATTGTTAAAGCCTATAGTTTTAAAGTTTGCAGAAGTCAAAAAGCCTTCAGTAGAATGAAAATGCGTCTCGTAAAGTACAGTGATGCCACATTGCGCTGAGCTACGGTTATGAATTCTGCCATCTAGTCACACAGCACTGTTTATGACTGTTTGCAATTCTGCTGCAAAGTCACGATTAGGTGCTCATAATATTATGTAAACGCCAGGAATCTACAACATGAATACAGATGGGTGCTGACGGGGATGAAGGATCTGAGATGCGGAGACTTATACCTGACCAACGCGTTCTGCACGGAAATGTCCAAAAGCTGGAGAGGAACACGTGTTCAGTGACAGCAACGATAGAAAACAGTCGACAGCGTATCGGAAAATTTGTTTATTAATTAAGCAGAAAGTTTATTTGACGAACAACTAACATAAGTTGCATATTATATCTCAAAATATATCTAACGTCTCCCGTATGAACTGAAACTTTATACTGTGAGAACTACCTGTACATGTGTAGGCATTAAAGGAGTCTTAAAATGTGTACATGTATCAATCTTTTTATATAGCCTTGAAATAGGTTATAAAATCATTTCAAAAAGCCCTCGCCCCATTATTGAGCGGAAAGCCATTTTTTCCTGAGTGAAAAACGAAAGCTGAAATTTTTCTTTCAACAAATAATAAAACTGTATGTGTTTAATTGTTTTTAATATGTAACCTCTGTGATTCCCGGGTATATATTCTGCACTTCAACACCTACAATCCAATTCAGTTCAATTATTTCCGCGCAATTAAAAACAATTAAAAGTGATATTTACCTTCCCCAATGTTCACAAGAAATGTAAAATTTCATTACAAATATCTGAAAACTGACATCTTGGATTATGTTCTTTAACATAATTCTTTAACATAATTTCCATGATTTCGTTCACCTGTTTTACTTCGAGACCAATCATTTTCTTGACAGCTTTTGTGATTCGATCGATCTTCTGACAATAATCCACCGTAAAGTTTTTTTACCGTCAATAAACGATATGACTGATGTAACTACGTCCTGAGAAAATAAAGCCTCTGTGTGTTCTTAAAGCGCACATTATTATATTAACCACAAATTTTACAATACAACACCTTTAATCTATTTTTCACAGTAAAATAGTAAGACACGAATCACACTTGCACGAATAACTGTCAATCGGCCCACCTTGGACAGCTTCCCTATTCAACAACGCGCAACGTGACCTCGTCTTAACATCTGATAATGCCCACTGCGATTTGACAATACTCGCTGCGTAACGCGCTGTCACCTGGATACGAAACAGTGCGCGCAACTCGACAAGTCCATCTAAGGAGATTCTTACAGACTACTTGCACGAGGAATATACCATAAAAATGGACGGGGCGTTCAGGAAAATAAAGTAAAATTCTTGAACAAAATCCGTGGAAATTTATCGTATTTTGACTTCTTTTGACTCTCTGACTAAAATTAAAACGGCATTTACGAATGGGAATTAATATGTGCTTGGTCGCTCATAAACTTACGTCTACAGTAACGTTTAAGACCGGCTCAGGAGAATGAACGTTGATAATGCCCTCACCTGCGGCGTGGGCATTAGTTGCGCCTATTCTACAGCCAAGCACGTACTTATTTCCTCATTACTACATTATCTTCAACTGAAGAACGTACTAATGAATTTATAGAAACAGCACACTTGCAGTGTATAACTGTGAATATAATCTAGTCCATTCTAACCTCTATCACTGACAAACATCGCGATTAACAGAGATGACGTACTACTAAACGGCCAAGTATAATGTATGCGGTTAAGAGTAAATGCATAATAATTTGCGCAATTTACGTCAATGTTTTTAAAATGTTCAGTCACATTTAAGCTTTCAAACTTTCAAGATATACACCCCGGCAAATAATTTCCATTTGTAGGAGAGTAAAGTTGTATTTGTTGGGGTATAGTTTAGCTGCAGTAAAACTTCATTGTTTTCTCCATCTGAACGACCTTTTCAGACATTTGTTACTGTTATTTATTAAAGCTTTAACATTTGCCAATGAAGGTTTCTTAATTAAAGGGGACGGCAAAAACCATTCAGATATCGAAAGTGCGATTTAAATGCTGCAAATATTTAAGCTCTCGTCGCAGCCTAAACTTAAAAGGTCGGAATTGACAAGGTGCTAACAAAGTTAACAATGTTGCAGATTTATACACATTCCGCCCGTAACCAACATTCACATTTACAAACTTGGCAATTTATTTATCTCCAATCCTCAGAAAGACCATTGTGGGTCACATAAATAGTTCCAAAACTTCCAGCCCTCCCCCCAAAAAGATTCCTCCTTCTTAATTTGGTGAAGGATCCCTCTTGAACTCTACATCTGCAGTCTTAATTAAGAACACAGTGGGTGATATTTTGTTCTTTTGCATAACTGGGACCAGGCTTAGCATGATTCGTAATCAAAAAACCCCGATCAATTTGATTTTAATCGAGTTTCACAATTAGTTTTCTCTGTTCTTTTTTGTTCAGCACATTCGTTTGTTTCCCTGCCTTTTATAAAGCCATAAAATTGCGTGCGTTGCCCTTACCAACCGAAAATTTCTGAATGTCTCAAAGAGAAAATGTCAGCGAAGGCAAGGATCACCTGCCATGTACTCGCAGGAAGAGCTTCTCTAAAAACAGAGCTAATAGTTTAGGCTTAGTCTAATATATTATCAAAGATTCCGTAAACACCACCTTAAGCCTCTTCTGCATGATACCTGGGTACTTTTCAAGTAGACTAGAATCTGGTCGGGATTGAGGTAATACTCCCTAACCTGAGCTGTATATTTATTCCATCATTTACATGTATTAATCAGTTTTTAAAAAATGGCTTGAATCTTCCTCTCATAAGCGTCGTGAAATTAACAAACAAAATGAACATTTGCACGATCAAGATCATTTTTCAGACGACTCCGGTGTGGGTGGGGTCCAGTCATTGCTGATTAGACGCTGGTATTCATTTATCTGCCGCTGATGGGATACGTCTTCCAAATCCTGGTAGGGGGACTCCTCCTCAACCAAAGCCATTTTGGTCACCATTGAAGGACGGGCGGTCAGTTCAGGGGGCATCCCAATGTCCACTATGAAATCATCGTCGAGGCGGTTGCAAGTAGCCTTGGTCCTTGACCTGGGCTTTCCGTCGTGCTCGGTGGATGGCTTTGAGCACAGAAGAGATTTTGCCTTGAGAGAGACCCAGCAACAAATCCCGATCAAGACTAAGCACATCAGACCTCCGACGATGTACACCATCAGTGTGCTGAATGGCCACGACTTATCAGATGACGAAGTTCCTGATCTGGGAGTACGCCTTGGGTTAGGCAAGACAGTTACTGCCTCAGTGGGTAGTGGGAAGTTTGCCTGAAGGAAAACTTCGGCATTTGGCTGGTAACTGACCATCATGCGACAGGCAACCGAGGCCCCTACATCTATGGTTAAAACGTTGGAAACTGACAAGACATGTTCTGAACGGTCCTCCACGAGGAATCTGTCCGAGGTGTTGTCGGGGTCTACGTACTCACCGTTGTAATGCCATATGCAAGGTGGAGGAGGGGAGCGCGGGGGAGTCGTAACGCATTTGAACTGAGCTTGTTCGTCGAGTGATGTTGGCACTTTGGTTTGTTCAAGTTGCACTGTTATCGGCTGCGCTGTGGCTTCAAGCGGTCGCAGAGTTATCACTCTACTTGCCTGATTGCTGCCAAGTGCATTGCGCCCTTCACAAATTATCTGTGTGCCGTTATCAAGAGAGGTGATGGTATAGATCGTTAGTATGTGTCCATCTTTTCTGAAGGACGAATGGAGGCCAGGTTTAAAGTCCCAGTTAGTAGTAGACACCGGCGGATTGCCAGATGTTATGCATACGACGACCAAATCTTGCCCGGTGCCTAGTCCGCTCGTGGGAGTCGGAATCGTCACATTGGGCCGGTCCAGGACGCAAGAACCAGTACGCTCTTCTCTGAATGTGAGGGAGCACTCGAGTCTTTCCCCGTCAGATTCGTCGTCTTCTGCTACCAACAAGTGAGCCTGCACGAAGCCCCCCACCTCTACAATTGACTGTTCGAGAGACTCTTCGCCTCTCCACCATTGGAGGCTGACCGGTGGACTTCCCCTCTCCGACTCACAAATGAACGCTTTCTTGTTGCCAAGAGTTCGAGCTGAGCACTCTGGGTATTCACTTGCTGGGCGTTGTTCGACAGTCAACCTTACCTCGTTCGACGTCTCGAGCAACGTTTCTCCTCTCAAAAGCTGACATCTGTATGCACCGTTGTCTGTTGTGTCCATAGACTTAATTGTGAGATACGCAAAAAGCGTGGAATCCTCGAGTGGGTCTGCTGATAGGTCGTAATTAGAGGGCGTCTGCGTCCCAGCTGGTTTGGGCCACTCGGCCACTGGCTGGTTGTCCTTCGTCCAGATGACTCTGCCGCGTGGATTTCCGCTGAAGGTCAGGATGCCGTCATACACGCCGTGGCATGTCAGCAGGACGTTTGAATTTCGCACTGGGTACCGACGGTCATCTTCAGCGTTAAGTGTCAACGACTTTGCCCACTGTGCTGAGGATGTTAAAACAAAAGCGACTGCAATGAACTTGCAAAGTGCGGTAAACCGTTGCATGGCCATGATAGCCTTCCTTTCAAACTCGGATGAAGTGATTGGTCTGCGTGAACACTACCATCTTATATACACTATTTATGAAACCAAAATTAACCCTGCCTATGCCTCATGTTTCACCTACAGCGAAATTCTAACCATTGTGAAACTGTAAAGTCATTTGGAGAAATACAGTCTTATTCTTTGTCTTTGATATTTCGGACTTTTCAAACCAAACCACAGCCGATTTATTCATATTGCTGAGGATTAAGCCATTATAGAATATTTTTGTTTGCCTTATTTGTTCCATGAAACTAGATTGGTTATGCAAATGTGTATCAACCGCTGTACAGAATAATGTGGAATTTTCTTGAGCAAGGTAGCAGTTTAAAGAAAAGAAATGCTGTCAATTGTAGGGAAATCCGGGTCATAATCGTTCACCGTTAGAGCGAAATGATTAGTTTTGCAAAGTTTTAGGGAGATTTGAAGTAAAAAAAAAATTTAAGCAACTTTTTGTCGGATGTTCAACGAATAGAATAAATAAGGAACCCGGATTTGTTCCAAATAGAAGCATTACATCGAAATGATTCTGTATAGAAATTCTGCCAGTAGACGAATATTTAAATTGTCGTCAAGAGCAGAATGAATAGGTCTACGCTCTTACAGGATGTCTACTTTTGGACGTACGAAAGTTAATGGTCTAAATTTTATGGGGGTTTTTGTTGGAGGGGGTTGTTTTGTTTTAAGAAGTATGCTGTTTTCCAACAGTTGGACTTCAACCAAACACCGACCAGAGTTTGCTTTAGAGGCTCTGGTCAATTTATAAGCATTTGTCGACATGAAGTCTGCGTCCGTAAAAAAATGGGCCTAAGGGCAAACTCATTTGCGAAAAGGATTCGATGATTTAAAAAAAATTTGGATGGTCTTGTTGAACTGTTGTGTGCAACTTTTAACTACCCTGGTTGGTCATTAGTTATATAAG
>NW_019091410.1:1291327-1308816 GCF_001949145.1 Acanthaster planci
TATATGAAGTGCACTGGAAATGGCCCTTCTCGGAGAGCAGAAAACTCGGTCGATTAAGCGTGTAAGGGTTGAAATGGCTTAATACTTCAGGCATTTTCATTGAATAAATTGGGTCTTTGAATGTAAAAATCAAGCCTCATTCTGTGAACTGAAACATCGCAGTCATGCCCAGTGATTACAGCGAGTTATTTTTTAGTACTGGTGTGAGCATGAAGTCAGTGCCAAAATATGGGCGCGCCTGCATATTTCCCCGCACTGTGAGATTGATGTTTACGGTGGTTTTAAAGGGACGTGGTAAGAAAAACATATATTGTCGGCTAATGCACTTTGTTGAGGGAACAACAAAGTTTGTTTAGGGTGCAACCATTTTTTTGAGGGAAGAACTGATTTTGTTGAGGGAACAAAATTTTGTTGAAGGAAAAACCATTTTTGTTGAGGGAATAACAAATTTTGACGGGGGAACAACCAGTTTTAGTTGAGTGAACAACCAATTTAGTCGAGGGAATAACCGTTGTTGTTGAGGGAACACAAATTAAATGATTGTCTGGTCCCTAATCTTTCCATTTCTTTTCGATTTTTTGTGGGTTAACGGGGAACATTTGTAGTTATTCTTACAAAACAAAATCACTCCGTGATTTTTTCCCCGAAGTCTGCTTGCAGCCATTTTTTAAGTGGCAACCTTCAACTTTCACGGGCACTTAGGACCATTTTCAACCGTATTTTTTAGCCATTCTGCACTCATATACAAGCTCAAAGACCCAAGGAGTTGATCCTGGCAACAATTTACACAATCACATCACTCTAGGGGGCCAAACAATCTCCCTTTTCAAAAGATACTCGGGGGGGTAGGCTAATGAGCTGACCAGAAATTCTCAATTGAATTAGTCGACTGCACCCAGAAAGCGCGGGAAACGCTCAACAAACGGTCGTCGCTGAACAAAGTTCGTTGTGCCCTCAACAACATTTTGTTGTTCCCTCAACAAAGTGCGTTCGCCGACAACATATATTTTTTTCCCTACCACGTCCCTTTAAAACCCCCGTAGACGTCTGATCAATCCTTTGTCAGTTAGATGAAATAAAGCCAACGGGTCTTGCAGATGCAATGGAAGACACTGAAAACAACGTAAGTCATAACACCAGAGATTGACTTTTCACAAAGCTTTGATTTAATTTGAAAATTTTGAAATCAAATATATCATTATAATACAACCCATTTTGTCTTTAAAAACACCAAACCTTACTCAAAAGACGATTCAAGCCTTTTCGAAAACGAGTTCTGAGAATTTTGAAGTGGCGAAACCCAGAAGGAATTTCCCAAGTTCGTGCCTAGTCCGCAAGGAGGAAATTCACTGGCTATCGAGAATAGGCCTCAGGGCACCATGCATGCAAGCTTGTGCACTTTCGTTCTATTGTCTTTTCTCCGAAATAGGTCGTCGTTGTTTCCACAAAGTGAAAAATTCGGTCCCAAAGACAAGTTTTTCAAATTTCTTTTTGTTTTTTTGTTTATTGTTTTTTTTTGTTTTTCCTGCTTTTTTGGCCAAATCAACCAGGTAGTCTGCTGCCATCAATTTGCTGAATTTATTTTGACCAAATCTACTGGAATTATTCAAATCACGATGATCTCTCCCGGGAAAAAAATCATTTA
Organism: Acanthaster planci; assembly: GCF_001949145.1. The sequence goes on from NW_019091410.1 coordinate 1,292,973, forward strand.
ACCTGCATTTACTTTTGTTTGTACGAAGATATAAAAAAGGGGTTTAATTACGTTCTGGCGATGAAAAGTAAAATTCATTCCACTTGAGTTTTATACGTTTTGATCCGGAAATGGAACCAATGAGAGTTGATGTTTGACCTTGCGTTTAAAAGGTTCCAAACGTTTTAAAAGTAAGATTGCAGCCAGCATCCTCGTTGAAAATATCAGTTGCAGCTTTCAACAGTTCACCTCATCATGCTTATCAGTAAAGTAGAGCATTTATTGACACACATTTACACATAATTATCCTGAACACCATACGTATTTAATTACATTTCAGGATTCGTCTTTCTTGTGAAACATATTCTTCAACTTTTAAATCTTCATTTTACTATAATCTTGATTTTCTTTTCATCAAAACATTTTCACAAATAGAAAATATAACCAAATTTATAAAGTGTTTATCTGTTTTATTAAGCTGTCTTATCTCTTTCAAGTCTTCATATAGAAATCTCCTAATTTATTTATAAAATATACCTCTTGAAATGATCCACATTTTTAGGCCAACCATAATCAAGCACAGTAAGAAACTGCTTAAGTATTATCACAAAGTTAACTCTATGTTCAACTGATACTTGACGAATGCTTGACTCAAATTGCATTTTGCATGTCTGACTGGGAGTTGTCCTTAATTAAGCAATTAAAATTATTCAGTTTGGTGGAAAAAAGTACTGACATTCACACATAAAACTTCACACAGTAATTAAAATGAAACTATCTAAGATATCATGACTTCGGATAAAGCACATTATTAGCGGCAATTCTAAATGATAAACACGATAAACAATTATTTACATATATTGTAGCACGAGTGTAGTAAAGATTTAGCGCTATTTACGTATAATATTTTACAAAATGATGTGTAGAATGCCTCCATTTTCTGCAACACTCAAGAGGTAAACATTCGCCCCAAAAGGTTCCGATTTCTGGCCAGGCGCATGAACCAGTCAATCCTGCCAGTTAGTCAGATTTGGGCCATCGTTTCATTAAGTATATATGTTTTTTTCCATTTGGCTGACGAAAAGGTCTACGGTGATGTGCCCACAGACCAGACACCAGATTTTTCTTTCTGGTGATGCAGATATTCATTTTAAATGTTTTACGTTTGAATGTATCTCAGAAATCCCATCCTAGACTTGCCTCCAGCGGTATTCGATATAATATTACTGGAGCTGAGTCTACAATATTGTGATACGTATAGTATGATATTATAATAATTCCCTCTCAGCTCTGCTGTATTAAACACACAGTTTTGGTCAACAAACCCTGGGGTTACGAACTAATTTACAAGCAAGTTACGGTCTGATACCAACACTATACCACTAAATGTGACTATTTTGCAAACGTTGAAGAAACTTATCGTTTGCAGCATACAATACCATGCCTTGTAATATTTATGCAGCAGAAATATGACAAGATGACTTATTGGGTATAATTTCAACAATTGATTAAAAATTACCCTCTGCCTTTTTTTTCAAACCACGAGAATATTTTCTTTTTTATTTTATTTAATGAATGAAACCATCGGCGGTTAGCCGCCATTTACAGGATTCATTTATAGAAAATTTAAAATCGAAATATTAAATATGACTTGAAGTATCTGGGAAAAAAATAATACAGACACTGTTATGACACATAAAAATTACCACTGCTGAATCATGTAGAAAAACACAGCGGATAAAATTAACAGGAACCAATGAAAATCAATCAGTTACAGAGGACAGAAGACACCTGCAAATGTCGGTGTGGAAGCATTAAAATTGGAACATTTATCAACTTAAAATATCTATTAAAAAAAGGAAGAATTAAATATAGACACTGTTATGCCACATCAAAATTACCACTGCCGAATCATGTAAAAACAGAGGGCTAAAGAACAAGAATCAATAAAAAATCAATCATTTTGCAGAGGATGAAAGACACCCATAAATGTCAGTACGGAAGCAATTCAGTGAGGCTGGAACATTGTAGCATGTCTCATGGAGTCGATTGTAGGCGCATAAACTTCTTGCAACAAAAGCTTGTTTTACGTTCAAGAATAATGCATTGGATTTAATTCCTTTAAGCCAAAGCCAGTATAAAGTCACGTGATAAATCCCCAGAAGAGATATACCTAGAATATCGTAACAATTTTAAGTGGGAAAGGCGAAGACAGCGCGCAGCATGTCGATATTTTAAGGTATTTGATTTAGAACTACATGTATGTGAACGTTGTTTTCGGTGTAACAACTACCTTCACAGTGAGTGCAATTTTAATCAGTAGAGAGCATTGCATACCAGATAAGATACACCAACACCTTTAAACATGGTCATCGTGGGGGCAAGGGGGTGTCCCCCCCCCAAAAAAAAATAGGGAAAAGAGAGAAAGATATTGCAAAAAAAGCAGACGAAAGGGGATGAAAATCACCAACATGCTTGAACAAAAAACAAAATTGACCCCCTTCAGCAGTTAACTATAATTTTTTACCCAGATTATTGCTTTGCCTTTCTCCGGAAAACCCCCACCCCTAAAAAGTGGTTTGGCCCCCTGGAAAAGATCCTGACGATTCCCATGCTCTTCATTATACAATTGGGGAATGTATCTGACATAGGCCCTAATTAGACATAAGATCTGATGAAGCGCATGTAACAGAATGGAAAGGATTTATGGTTTGTCCACATGAAACATCTCGTCTAGAGTCAATCCAGTGGCACAAGGTTCATCTGTACGCTTTAAGTAACAAAGAGAGACATAGCTTCTTTGTTAAAAAATAACCGGCTCATATTCAGAAAGACATGAAACCGTTCCAGTTTTGGAGAAACACACCATAAGCTGACTTACGGTTGATGATTACCTTCTCAATTCTTCATTTTTCAACTTCATAAACTACAACACTTACGCCATCTCTACATCATTTTCAATACGGTTCCGGTGCGGGTGGGGCCCAGTCATTGCTGATCAGACGCTGGTACTCATTAATCTGCCGCTGACGGGATACGTCTTCCAAATCCTGGTAGGGGGACTCTTCCTCGGCCAAGGCCAACTTGGTCACAATCGAAGGACGGGCGGTCAGTTCAGGGGGCATACCAATGTCCACTATGAAATCATTGTCGAGGCGGTTGCATGAAGCTTTGGTCCTCGTCCTTGGCTTTTCGTCGTTCTTGGTGGATGGCTTTGAGCACAGAAGAGATTTTGCCTTGAGAGAGACCCAGCAACAAATCCCGACCAAGACCAAGCACATCAGACCTCCGATAATGTACCCCATCTGTGTGCTGAATGGCCACGACTTATCAGATAACGAAGGTCCAGATTTAGGGGGCCTCCGTGTGGTTGTGAGGACTGGTGCCGCCTTGGTGGTTTGTGGGAAGGTTGCCCGAAGGAAAACCTCGGCATTTGGCCGGTAACTGACCACGATGTGACAGGTTACTGAGGCTCCTACGTCCATGGTTGTAACACTGGAAACTGACAAGACATGTTCTGAACGGTCCTCCACGAGGAATCTGTCCGAGGTGTTGTCGGGGTCTACGTACTCACCGTTGTAATGCCATATGCAAGGTGGGGGAGGAGGGGAGCGCGGGGGAGTCGTAACACATTTGAACTGAGCTTGTTCGTCGAGTGATGTTGGTACTTTGGTTTGTTCAAGTTGCACTGTTATCGGCTGCACTGTGGCTTCAAGCGGTCGCAGAGTTATCACTCTACTTGCCTGATTGCTGCCAAGTGCATTGTGCCCTTCACAAATTATCTGTGTGCCGTTGTCACGCGAACTGATGTTGTAAATCGTTAATGTGTTTCCATCTTTTCCGAAGGACGAAAAAAGGCTAGGTTTAAAGTCCCAGTCAACGATGGACACTGGTGGATTGCCAGACGTTACACACACGACGATCAAGTCTTGTCCGAGGAGTAGTCCACTGGTGGGAGCCGGAATCGCCACACTGGGTCGGTCCAGGACGCAAGACCCAGTGCGTTGTTCTCTGAATGTCAGGGAGCACTCGAACCTTCCCGCGTTGGATTCATCCTCTTCTCCAGCTGCAAAGCGAGCCTGTACAAACCCATCCACGTCAAGATCGGTCTTGTTGAGAGGTTGTTCGCCTTTCCACCACTGGAGGCTGACCGGCGGACTTCCCCTCTCCGACTCGCAGAGGAACACTTGCTCGTTGCTGAGGGTTAGGACTGAGCATTTGGGGTATTCACTTGCTGGGCGTTGTTCGACTGTCAACCTTACCTCGTACGACGTGCCAAGTACCGTTTCTCCTCTCAAAAGCTGACATCTGTACGCACCGTTGTCTGTTGTGTCCATAGACCGGATTGTAAGATACGCATAAACCGCGCCGTCCTCAGGTGCGTCTGCCGATAGATCGTATCTAGTGGGCGTCTCCGTTCCAGCTGGTTTGGGCCACTCAGCAATCGGCTGACCGTCCTTCATCCAAACCACTTTTCCTTGTGGATTTCCGCTGAAGGTCAAGATACCGTCATACGCACCGTAGCATGTCAGCACGACATCGGATTCAGCAACTGGATATCGATTGTCATCTTCCACTTCCAGCTCCAATGACTTTGCTGAGTGCAGTGTTGCCATGAACACAAAGGCAAGTGAAGCAAGCCTGAGGAGCACGGTATTAATACCGATCCCGAATGCCATGTTGCAAGGTACCGACACTGTACCTCCTGTTCTGTGTTTCAAAACTGTCTTTTAAGAAGGCACTGCCAGCTTATATAGTCAGCAGTCCTGCAACCGAAACTGAAGAGAATTTCTGTTTTTCCGGCATCGATCTAGCTTATCTTGGGCTTTCAATTCTGTTATAGGAAGTAAGAAAAGTAATGATATAGATACTGAAATTATTCATGACGTCAGATTGGCATCACTTTTGCATCCGCCAGGGATATCGACCCCCCTTTAAGGGGTGCTGTTCTTCACAAATGTGATGATTCTGAAATAGTAGTTCTGTAAAATTGATAAAGTGTAATAACGTGAAATTTACTTTCACTATGTTACAGCCGAGGGTCCGTAAAGGCTAAGTGGCAAAACTGCAAATAGTTCAGTATATAGCATGATTGCGGCACCGCCAAGTGATGGAGGGGGGGGGCCGTAGTGGGGCCATGCCCCACCCCACCTCCCCCCCCCAAAAAAAAACCATGAGGATTTCTTTTAATCAATTATAATGAAGATGCTAATTGTCTTAAATGGAGGTTTTTTGTATGGACAGAGCCATTTTGTTCAGGAAATTGATTCTGAGCAGCTGCTTAATTCTGACTGGTGCGAATCAGTTAATGCAAAAGTGCGGCGGGTGCGCTACCTACTTGTTTTGCCTCCCCCCAACAAAATTGGGCCTGGATTCAGCCATGGTCACTGCCGGTCATAAAAGTAATTGGACGGAGGTGAGACAGGGCACAAAGTCACCCCCTCAAGTGTCCGGGAATGTTGGTTGAAACAGAAGACGGCTGGAAAAGGTACTGCGGACTAGTTGAATGAAACCTCGATGATGCAAATAAATCAGTTCAAAGAAATCATCGTTTTTTTTAGTCTGACATTTATTCACGATTTTTTAATGTCCTCATCTTTCCTGTATTTATGTGCAGTCCCTTATAGAGTGTCTCAGTAACTACATTGCGTGTGTCTGTGCAGTGCGATCATTTCACAGGCCCGTAACTACGGAATTTTCTTAACTACAATTCAATTTCATTTCATTACATTTATTTCCTCCTCATGGAAAAATACAGGTACTAACAATGTATGTAATTTATTAAAATAAGACAGTGAATAAAAATAAATAAAATTAGATAAAAATGACTGTCTGCACTAGGGAGATACTATTTGTCGGGCGGGAAGACCGTCTGACTTCCAGTTTGTTTGTATATTTGTCTTGTTTAAAGTTTGTCTTTCAATGTGTACCGTCAAATAAAACTTCCACGTCCGGCACTCGCAATGTATTCCCGTTCGGTCTAATATAAACATACATAGATTATTTACAACATATCAGCACCATGGACTTTCCGTGGTTCGATATAGATACATAATGCCACACAGACTGCAATACGGGCGTTTCACAATAGTGCGCCTCCAAGAGTTTGCAACGCGTTGATCAATCTCAGTGCGCTAAATCTGTCGACCCAATGCGCGTTTGGAAAGGGTCGACAGCTTTCGCGCCTTGTGATTGTTCAACACGTTGCTCACTCCCGGAGGCGCACAATTGTGAATCGCCCGTATTAAAAACCGCTCTTTCAAATTTTAATCATAACACAGTTTCAAATTGACCTTGTTCTCTTTAAATATCAAAGTATACCGACTAATACAAATATTTTTGCCGATGCACACAATGCGAACTCTCCAGCAAAAAATGTCCACAAATATATCAGTGACTGCTTCATTCTGGATACAACACAAGCTTAACAGTTATTTTAACTTAACACTGGAAGATTATTTCAGAAGTATGTTTTCAATCCCACCTATCGTTGGATCCGGAAACAGGGTTATTTGTTTCTTGTTGGTGCCACTGTTTATGCAACAACTACGCCTTTACGTCTAGTTTATCAGCCGGGGATTCTGTTTCATCAAATGTGACTTACCACAATTTGTCCTTTGGTTTATTGTTATAGTTTTAAGACAGTGCTAGCTGTACACGAAGTTTTGATGAAACATTTCAACCTTGTTTTGGAACCCACTCATTTATTCCTTTTTAACTGTACAACCTTAAATCCAATTCAAGCTATAGCCCGAAGCATAATGACAACATTGTAAACATCCAAACAACACATACGCATCTGCTCAAAGAATATCACACAAAAACTGTGTTTAGCAACTTCAAATCTTGTTATCCACTTGTAGCAATTGTAGACATGAAACATCACGCATCCAATTCCTTAAAGGAAAAGTTCAAGTCAACACTATTCATTAATACTAACATGCTTAGCATAAACAGCAATTTTTGCCGTGATACACATTACAAGCCAACTGTTAGGACACATGACGCGAAACTTACATGCGCCTTTTGCGTGCGTATTATGTATGCTGATAAACGTTTTAGACCATCGTTTTGGAAAGTGTTTTAATTCGATATTTATAGAGCTACGAGTTTCATTTCCTATCATTTAGAGATATTTCTATACGACTGGTGTTTTTTTTTTATGGAGAACGCAAACAGAAGCAGTGTCCCTATCCTGTTCTTTTCACCAAACACCTAACAACTCCAAAGGGATTTGGATCAATGGTGGTAACGAGACATTCCCAAAGTCAAAATGTTCAGCTTTGTGTTCGTTCGGTCCCCTTTTGTAGCCTTTTCTTACAGCGTCAATTTCAGTTAGGTGACAAGAACTAAGTGTGCAGTTTGTAACCGAGTGTCATTCTACAGTCCGGCTACATGGTTGTTCACACTAAGTGTAAGACGACACTGGAGGCGGCAACCAGACGTTACTGATGAGTCGCTGGTAGCTGTTTTCTTGCCGTTGACGAGACACATCCTCCAGATCCTGATAAGGCGTCTCTTGCTCCAGTAAGGCCTGCTTGGTCAACCGCGAAGGGGGAACGGTTGGGGCGTTGTTCATGATCACCGCAGAAGGCGTGTCAAGGTCTACCATGAAATTGTTGTCTTCGAGGCGGATGCAGGACGCTTTGGCCGTCCCATTGTCCTTGTCGATCTGGGTACCTCGCTTGCCACATAGGAGAGATTTCGCCTTGAGAGAGACCCAGCAACAAATCCCGATCAAAACCAAGCACATCAGACCTCCGATGATGTACCCAAACCGTGACCTGATGTCAAAATTCCAGGAGTTTGACGAGTCGTCCAGCTTTGGCGTGAACGGGGCGGGTGGTGTGAGGATCATTGGTACCGTCATACCCTCAGTGGTCAATGGAAAATCCGCCCTGACGGTTGTCTCAGCATTGGGCTGGAAACTGACCATGATGCGGCAAGTAACCAAGGCGCCTACGTCAGCGGTTGACACTAATAAAACCGACAACACGTGTTCTGAGCGATCCTCTACAAGAAATCTGTCGGACGTATTGAAGGGATCCACGTAGTGACCATAGTAGTGCCAGACGCAGGGAGGAAGAGGGGACCGAGTTGGTCTTGTGGTGCATGTGAATTCAGCTAACTCACCCACTGAAGTTGGCACTTTGGTTTGTTCAAGTTGAACTGCTATCGGCTGCGCTGTGGCTTCAAGTGGTCGCAGAGTTATCACTCTACTTGCCTGATTGCTGCCAAGTGCATTATGCCCTTCACAAATTATCCGAGTGCCGTTGTCGCTGGAGCTGATGTTAGAGATCATGAGCACATGTCCGTCTTCTCTGAAGGATGAATGGAGACTAGGTGTGAAGTCCCAGGCAACGGAGGACACTGGGGGATTTCCAGAGGTGACACAGACGACGACTAAATCCTGTCCCGTGCTTAGTCCGCTCGTGATGGTGGGAATTGTTGTGTTAGGTCGATCCAGGGAGCAAGAGCCGGTAACCTCTCCTCTAAATGTCAGGGAGCACTCAAACTTTCCTCTACTGGACTCGTCGTCCTCTGCTACCAGTAAGCGCGCCTGGACAAAGTCCCCTAAGTCGTCAGTGGGCGTGGACTGCTCGAGAGGTTGTCCGTCTTTGAACCACTGAAGACTGACCGGTGGTCTACCCTTCTCCGAGTCGCAGATGAGTGCTCTGCCGTCCCGGACGGGCCGTACCGAACATTCTGGGTACTCACGTGAAGGTGGCTGTTCAACCATCAGGTCTTGAGAATTTGAGGTACCACGGACTGTCCCATCTCGCTGAATCTGACATCTGTACTCACCGTTGTCTTCTGTGTCCATCATTCTAATTTTCATATAGGCAAAGAATCCTTCGGTGCCGAGTGACATGTAGCTCAGCTCGTATTTGGCTGGTGTTTCTGAGCCAGTGGTTTCGGTCCACTCGGCAACTCCCATCCCATTCTTCGTCCAGACGAGTGTTTGCTGGCCCAAGTGACAGTGGCCGTTGCAACTACAAGTCAGATCGATGGAGGAGTATCTCTGCGGGAAGTTATCCTGCACGGTGAGAGCCAACTGCACGCTGGCTGATGTTGCTGTAGTAAACACAGCAATGGCCATCAGTTTTGTGAAAACGGATACCCATGTAACGCACGACATGCTGGTTCTTGATGATACCCAGTCTCAAAGTCAGTGTCTTGGCTTATGAGCGTATTTGCGAACTCGGCGGCCTTTATACATGTAACAGAAGTTAAACAGGAAGTGGGGCAGGAATAAAAACTGCAGACTTCCTCATTCGGAGGCACCACCCCTTTTATCTTACAGAGATGAATGCGACCAGTCACCCAGTACTGCAAATTCAATTTGCTCCCACCATCTCAAGTGTAACCAGGTCGAGTTTTCGCCTTACTACTCTCACCTGACGCTGGTTCATTTTCCTTTGAGTTGTTACTCCCCAACTACAGTCCCAACTGTAGTGGTGCAGTTGGGCTGGCCCAATTATTGTTGACCAATTTCCGATAGAAATTTTCTCAACCTTGTCGAAGTTTATGCATCTTACACTTGACACAATTTATAAAAAAACAAATTGGAATTTCATCTGTGACACGAAACTGTAAACAGTGAATATGACTTTGACACATGCTGAACACATGCACACTGGACCTCTGTGTTGTAGTTGGGCCAGCCCAACTATCACTCACGTGGGACGGGCCCAACTATAGTTGGGGTAGATGTTATAGTTGGGCCGTATCAGAGAACATGATTGTGTGCTGTACGTGACCGGCCAGGCGTAAACAATTTAGACTAGCGCCCTCTTGCGGCCGTACAGTTTTTTGTTCTCACAGTTTCGCCCCGGATTTTACGCGCAGATTTAGAATATGTTGCATCCTCGCTGCAGTGCTTTTCGCACACCGGACATTCTTTCTGGCATTTTCAGGGTTTTCTTGTCGAGGAAAAATGCTCGAGCTGTTGATTTCGATCTAACTTAGGCAAGAGTTAACATCTTCCTTTTAGCCAGCCTAGCTCTGCTGATAACTTTCCGTTGTTGGCAGCCTGCAGCTTATGGGAGGCATGAGCAAGCAGTTCAAATGGTGAGTTGCAGTTTTTAAAAATAAACATAATGTACTTGCAGTACACTTTGTTTGGTTAATGATGTTTTAATACTGTGCCGGTACACAATTTTGTGGGATCTGCTTCTCATTCAATCATGTTACATGTCATTACTTGTATGAACGTGAAGAATTATCTCACGGCAGTGGGTGATTATTTGTGTACATAACCTTGTATTTTTAATGTCAATAATGGTGAAAGGAATCATGTACAATTGACCCTATAGCGAACTTTAATGTTGAAGGGAACAACCAAGCATATTCTGATCTGTCACAACTATAATGATTAAACAAAGTGGGAAATGAAACCTTCATAATATTTACCTTGGCTAGTTTTTATCATTGTACGGACTTTCAAGAGTGGGTAATACCAGACCTATGATCATTTTTCCCAAGGCCGCTCCATTTCTTTGTTGAAATTCGTGAGATTACAAAAACAATTTAATTTAAATAAAAGTAACAGTCGAATACCTCTTATAAAAGAACCAGAAGTGTATTGTCTGGTAAAATATTCCTTTGTAGGTAATGTGTTTTATATTTATAATCAAATTGTAAGTAATATTCTTTTATAAACACAAGGACCATTCCTGCTAATTTGGGTAATGTGGTAAACATTACAGTAAGGGAACCGCTGTCCTGGAACAATTAATAGGGAAACAAAATTGTATGTAAGTTACTGGCTATTTATTTTCTTTATCTTTCAGATTGTTCTTCATCATCTCCGTGGACTTTCGTTTTATATAACACCCTTATACTACACCGTTATGAAATTTGTACATTAGAACCAACTGTTCTTTCATCCTTTCTGAGTGGATCCGCTCGGTAACACTTGGCGTAGTCGGCAGGATTCGAACCTGCGCGGGGACAACCCCAACACATAAAAAAAAGGAATTCAGTTACAATGACTTTGCTGAAGTCGGCCGCGAAGGATGATAGACCTTTATTTATGAGGAAGCCATTTTTTATTTTGGTCCCTTGTTTTTGTTTAACGGATTGTGATTTTCGAAAGAGATGACACCAGATTGGCGTACTTTCCTATAAATCGCTATCCTCCCCGCGGAGGAAACGAACAAAATGTGCATTAGTTTCCTTTTTAAAATGTTCAGCATTTCCATAGCTCTTAATACGAATTTAAAATTGCTTGAGATTGCGGTTGAAGCTGCCCTCTGTGATCTGAGAGTTTTGTTATAGATTTATTATAGATTTATAAGGTACTAAATATCGAAGTACTGTAATGGTGATAATTTATTCATTATAACAGTGCAAATTTCATACAATAGTGGTGACATACGCTGTGCAGTAAAGATATTAAACCGCGCAAGGTCTAACCGAAGGCAAAGGAATACGTCCTCCAAGTATATTTAAGTCATCATACAAAGATGAAATTATAACAAGAAACTTAAACTGGAAGATTTGAGCAGAGGGCAGAATTTGCCACTTTGACATTTTCTCCACTATTGTTGCGATGTATTATTTTTCTCATGCCAAACCTTCAGGAGTTTTTCAGTAATAATTACAAACATTTTGACACCAATGTTATGAAAGTTAGAGATGTACCGTTCCCGCAAATCTCCCATTTTCGTTTGAGACAGGTCAGTCAATTCACTTTTCCACTGGTGCGCACGAGGCTATGAAGTTGCCCTATTTCGACTATATTGAAACTTCGTTAATAATGCTCACAGTGAATATCCATGATTTATCCAGTCAACAATTCGAAAATCTTGACACCATTGAAGACATTGATTTGGCTCGTGAAAAACGGATTGACATGTTCATGACTGTCGATTCCCATGTTACTTTTCGACAAATATTGTGAGGAAAAAAATGCATGTCCGTGGATATCCCATGATATTGTTGCCATGATGAAAGAAAGAGAGATAAAAATGCATGAAGTCGCTGTAAAATCAAATAATACCGAATTATGGAGTGCATACCTCTGGCTAAGAAAACAAATCGCTCGTTTAATGCGTAAACAAAATCTGATTATTATCGTGGTATTCTTTGTGCCAACAGAGGAAATGGCAAGAAAGTAATGAGGTAATCTCGAGGAAAAAACACACTTTACCGAATTCGATCCATCACGAAGGTCAAACATGTGGTAAGCCTGACGATATCGCAAATGTCGTTAACGAATGTTTTATTAACTGCGCAAAGAAAGTGACCGAGAAGTTGCCAGAGAATCACAATCACAAGACGTGTACGTCATATTAGAATGATAAAAGGTTCAAAACACTTTGGGTATCAAATCTTTCCCTGAAAGTTATGTTGCTGAGATTATAAAAACATGGATATAAACAAGGCCACCGGGGACGACGATGTCAGTTGCCGTCTACGAAAAATTGCTCTGCCTGCGATTCTCGAGTCGCTAACTAAACTTGTTAACCGGTCATTACAATCTGGTTTAGTGCCTCAAACTATGAAAAGTGCAAAGGTCACACCGGTATGTGAAACTGTTGATAAGTCTGACGTAGGCAATTACCGACCAATATCTGTCCTCCCAGTCACCAGTAAAATTTTGGAAAAATCTGTCTAAGATCAGCTCTATGCGTAATGTTAATGACAAGGAACTTATGCGTGCTAATCACTCCGGTTCTTGGCCTTTGCACTCCACATCAACTGTCTTAGCAAAATTAGTTAACCAGTGGAGCAGTAACATTGAAAATGGTTTACTTAATGGAGGGGCTTTTATTGACCTAAGGAAGGCATTTGATACAATTGACCACAACACTCTCTTTTCTAAACTGAACTCCCTTGGTTGCTCAAATCACACGCTGAACTGGTTTTCTAATTATTTGTCAAACCAGATTCGAAGTTGTGCTTTAATGAAGTTTGCTCTGATCGATTAAAGGTTGTTAGTGGAGTGCCACAAAGCTCAATTCTGGGCCTGCTATTATTCTCCGTATATATAAATACCATGCCGTCAGCAGTCGTTGGTGGCATAGCGGACATGTTTGCCGATGACACCATTGTTACAGTCTGAGGCAAAAATGCAAATAACTGCATTTTTAATAATTGCTGATAACTTAAATGTTGCGATAGACCAAATAAGCAGATGGCTAGAGAGTAACAGACTTGTGTTGAATTCTGATAAAAACTAATTTCATGATTTTAGGGACCAAGGCAAAATTGAATAATTCAAATGAAATTACAGTATCGCTTTAACCAGAATTTAATTAAACGGGTCAAGAGGAATAAAATAAATATAAATAAAATAAAAATAAATAAAATAAAATAATCGACGAGGAGTTAAAATGGACTGATCATGTCGATCATGTTATAAAGATAGTTCAGTCAAAACTTGCAATTCTGAGACACGCAAAACCATGTGTTCCACCGGATGTATTAAAAACAATGCTTTCGTTTGACCTCACTTCGACTATTGCTCACAAATATGGTCGGATAGATCAAATGCACAACGATAAACTTATCAAGTCACAAAAGTATGCAGCACGTTCAATCTTTTCCAAGGGTATTGATACTTCATCAAGCGAACTTTTTAAAGACCTTTTTTTTTACTGAAAGGCAGTTTTTATGTTGAAATATAGGCCTACTCATGATCTTACACCGCCGTACCTAACCAGTAATATAACTAAAATCTCAGAGGTACATGGCTACAACACTAGAAGAGCCAATAATTTCACGATGTCACTTTGCAAATCTGAGTGTTACAAACACAACCCGATTATTGAATGCACTAGAATATGGAATACCTTGAGTACCACAAATCGTTCGGCGCCATCCTTGTCACAATTTTAAATTGCTTTTGAAAACAAACCTTTTAACTTCTGGGTTTTAATTATTTTTGTTTCTGTCGTTTAGATTTTATTTGTATAATATGTTGGTAATTCAACTATTCCAGCTCGTAATTTTACCTCTTTGGAGTATTTTAAGATGATTTCATTCTGATTTTTATTCCCAATGCATTTTCTAAACATTCTATTTAATTCTACGTGTAGTTTGTTCCTTATGATTTTAATCCTTGTGAGGTGTGATTTGTCCTTATTCTTGTTTACATGTATATATTTACTCTATCTAGTACTTGGAATTCTATCTATTTTATTTATTTACATTGTATCTGTGGCATTAATTATCCTATTTTGATTTATTTCAACTTAATTTATTTTCCAGGGCCCCATCATGGAAGACCACAGTTATATGTGAATGGGTCTCCCTGGTAAATCAAAGATAATAACAATAATAATGGTTATATCTAGCTGCATAATAGTTCAAAAAAGCCCAATTCCGCCCCCGCTCCCATGTCAACTGCAAAGTGCCAAAGATATTTGTTGAACCTGGCCTAATGCACGCTCGCTCACAGACATCATTACGTAGAGACAATAGAGGGCGGCACACAACAAACCCGTACAATTACAAAATGGCTACCGGAGGGACAGGCTGTGAGAACAATCACGAAATGGAAACAGAAGTGACTCGGCTAAACGGCGTCCAAGAAATGCCGAAATCCAGCACTGCTGAGGCGAAGTGGGTTCGGTTAAATGTTGGAGGGACGTATTTTCTGACAACGAGGACGACATTATGTCGAGATCCCAAGTCTTTTCTATGCAGGTTGTGTCAAGAAGACCCGGACTTGAGTTCAGACACGGTGAGTACACTGTCATGACTGTTGTTGTGACAAGCCTACGTCATGTACGTCACGTTTGTCCAAGGCTTGTCTAATTTCGATAGGCCTACAGCAACATTGACAGCAAGTTCCGGATCACGGAAAGTCTGAAGCATCCTGACTTCACGCCATTGGCCATTTACATGTATCATGTAGTCCGAGTAAATTAGACCTTACTTTTGTACATACAGGAGCATACTACATAGGGCCTACATCATACATTGTACTAAATGTATCCCTTTCTCCAGGCGGCGGCCTAACTTAAGTAGGTAGGCTAGGCCGAGGTCTATGTGGCAAAAAATTAAAAATCAATGAACAACAACCGAACTGATACTGCTAAAAAGCACTCGAAAAGCTATTTCCGATACAAGATCATCTCCATGGGACCAAAAAACATGAAAGTTATGGTAGTTTTCATTACGCCTAACTAGTAGCCTAGGCTTAATTTCTGTTCACCTGACTTAACACTAAGGCAATAGACTGACAGATCCAGCTTTGTGACCAAAACTACCTAATAATGGGACTCGCCAAACATTTTGTAATTTTCGGATTTATGATCAATTTTTATGAATGAGGTGTCATTGGAAAGCTCAGAAAATTCCCCAAAAGACCAGCAATAACAATTAGCATGGTAATGATTTGAATTTTCACACACTAAAAAGGAAAAAAGTAGGGTGTGATTACAAATGAAATGCATCCAACTTTTCCTCGGAACTGAACTAAAACAGCAATAGTGGCATATTCTCCCCGAGTGTTAACCCTAGCCCCCCAAGGTTGCTGGCCCTAACCTTCCCCATTCATACAAAGTTCAACACCCATATGGAACTTTGTGCGCAGAGGCTGTTGGACTTTGTTTTTCTGAGGTATGCCAAACCCAATGCAAAAGGCAGCTGTTATGGGCCCTACCAGACCTATCCCCACGGAATTAAACACTTTATTACTGTTTAATTCTGTGTGGTTGGGGAAGGTTAGGGGCAAAGGCCTTTTTAAAAGATAAAAAGATAGATGCTTACAATGGAGAACAGGGATCTGCCGCTGCCGGTCGGCGCCGGTCGGGCCCGACCGGCACGCAGAATTGCCGACCGCCACAATCTGCCAAATCAAGTTTTCCGACCGGCACGTATTCCCGATAAGAATCCAAATAAAATAGCATCG
>NW_019091410.1:1312875-1326832 GCF_001949145.1 Acanthaster planci
CCACCAGGACACCGTTCTTGACCAGCATTCCTTGTCAGCAGGGCACCGTTCTTGACCAGCATTCCTTGTCAGCAGGGCACCGTTCTTGTCATTCCTAAAAGTTCACGTTTCTAGCAATGTCCTTTGACCTCGCACAGCTACTCCTCCGTCCATCTGTTGTGTAAAAAGATTTTGATTTTTGAGGGAAATTATGGTGTAAAATTGATGACAGTGACCATGCTGCCACGGACACACATTTACCACAGTAAACACGCAAAAACAAACACGGCAGTAACAAACGTTGTACATGGTAGGTTATCAGAGTGGTCTATGAACTGTTGAAAGTGATTTCCTAAATCACTTTTGGGACTACTGCCGTGCTGCAAAGTAAAACACAGATAAACTTTTATTTGCAGTTTACATTATTTGGTTTTATTAAGATTGATGGTACTCTAGCACAGAGAAAGCACCATAGTGTTGGACGTTTCCCCAAAGTGTGACTTTTTTTCAAACTAATGAAAATACATACATGTACGTGTACCGTAGAAGTGTCTGGAGTTTGTGCTGTGTTTGGACATCACCCTTGGTTGGAGTTCCTTTTGTTCCATTAAATTCTTTGCAAACCTTAAAATATATTTGTTTTTCATCATTCACGAATGTTTGTGCAGATCCACGTTGTCAATTGCGTGCACACACCAAGAAGGAAGGAATATGTTCATTCAAATTGAATTGTTTTTTTCTTAATGATATTTATCCACCAACTTCCTCAAAATCCACCCAGATCTGTTGCTTGATGTTTACTTATGCCTGAAGGCACATTTATCTGCTGGGGGGGTAGATATCATCACAGACAGTTACATGCGATGTGATGCCCTTGATCGTAAAGTTAAAGTATGAGCTGTGGGGTTTCTGCATCGGTGCGAGTACATGTACACTGTATGGTGCCCCGGTATTTCAGTGGATTCATGTGAGATTATTTTTCGCCAACACTTTTCACCGAAAATGCTTGCAATTTAGAGTAAAAATAGACAAGTAAATTTCTACCTCAATTTTTGGAAACTGATTGACATTTGAGATCTGGACCTCTAGATCACTACGCGTTTCATTTGATTGAAGTCGTTCTACCAACGCCACATTAGCCGTACATACTGTATAACAGTGACGTCCAAATTTGTCGCTCGTAGATTTCAAAAGTTAGGATCAATATACATGTACCGTAGACAAGTGGAAACACAGCTTCAGATGCATGTAACTTCCAATTAATAAACATCCCCTACGTGTTGCTCTCCAGGTTTCTCTGTCAGATACCACACTTGTACTGCAATAGCATGCCCTGCTTACGTTGTAGGTCTTCACAATCCTTTACAGTTTCTAGATCTATCCTCCTTGCGAGTATTGAAGCCGGAAGAGGGACAGGCTAATGTACACACAATTTGGGTTCCAAAGGGAAGTCTGGGACAAAGATTCCATTGTCTGTACTCCAAGGCTAATATTTCAGGTCTTATTTACATCATGATCATTCCATCCTCCTACTGTCTACAGCTGTGCTGGCAGGCAGGCTGGCTGGCTAGCTGGCTAGCTGGCTGGCTGGTAGGCTGGCTGGCTGGCAGGCTGGCTGGCTGGCTGGCTGGCAGGCAGGCTGGCTGGCTAGCTAGCTGGCAGGCTGGCTGGCTGGCTGGCTGGCTGGCTGGCAGGCTGGCTGGCTGGCTGGCTGGCTGGCTGGCTGGCTGGCAGGCAGGCTGGCTGGCTAGCTAGCTGGCAGGCTGGCTGGCTGGCTGGCTGGCAGGCAGGCTGGCTGGCTAGCTAGCTGGCAGGCTGGCTGGCTGGCTGGCAGGCTGGTTGGCTGGCTGGCTGGCAGGCTGGTTGGCTGGCAGGCTGGCTGGCTGGCTGGCTGGCTGGCAGGCTGGCTGGCTGGCAGGCAGGCTGGCTGGCTAGCTAGCTGGCAGGCTGGCTGGCAGGCTGGTTGGCAGGCTGGCTGGCAGGCTGGTTGGCTGGCAGGCTGGCTGGCTGGCTGGCTGGCTGGCAGGCTGGTTGGCAGGCTGGCTGGGTGTGATGCTTTGAACTTGGCAAATTGTAATTTGAATTTGTTCCCAGTGTCAGAATTTCCTTATCTAATCAGTTTTATACGTCTGTAGCCTGTCCCCTTTACTAAGAAATTAAGTACTTGTACCAATACATGTAAGCATATGTCAGTTATGTACGTACATGTACATGCACATGGCCTACTGGTACATGTACTGTACATGTATTCATGCATGGCTTCTTGTAGCTGTAATTTACATGTACATGTGAATCCATATACATGTACATGTATGTACATTTGCACATATGTACCTGTAATGATCTTAAACCTTGTCTGATTGATTAACCCTAACCCCCTATGCCTTTTTACTAGGAACCATCCTCAATCCTCCAAACACGAACATATTGCATTCAGCCTCAATCCTCCAAAATTTCTTGAAAATGTTGTTTTGGAGGTGTGCCTACTGCCTCAATCCTTCAAAATCCTCCGGCAATTCCTGCCATTATGTTGAGGCAGTGCGAAAGGCATTCTTCAGCAGTGCGGTTGATTCAAAAGAAATATCGGGCTGAGTTTGTGCTTGACTAAGCAAAACAACACAAGGTCTAATCCACGACCTTTACATACATGTATGGCATCTTTCGCAATCAGCCATGCACTTTTGCCATTCACCCTTAATCCTCCAAAATCTTCCAAAACCGCCCGAAGGATTTTGGAGGATTGAGGAGAGTTAGGGTTAACCACAATACAACTCCAAGGGCAAAACATCCTGATTCAGCCAAATCCAGTGCCATGCATTTTCCCTGGGAAGTAAAGTTGGGACGTTGTGGCTAGTGCAAAGCACAGTAATCGTGACTACATGAAGGCTGAATCATAGATCTGGAATGAAATCAAATGTATTTTTAGCCGGTGCACAGTACATTTAATGTACAAACATGGTCAGAAGCACATTTGTGCACACACTGAAACACATTGTGCTTGATTTTATCATACAGTATTGTACATGTACTATACTCCACATGAACATGTACATCCCTACTGTATGTACACCGGCATGCACATGTACATGATACTGTCTTCAACAACCAATAGGCCAACCAATATGGGCGATTCACGATAGTGCGCCTCCAAGAGTTTGCAACGCGCTGACCAATCACAGTGCGTGAAATCTGTCGATTCAAACGCGCATTGGGTCGACAGATTTCACGCACTGTGATCAGTCAGCGCATTGCAAACTCTTGGAGGCGCACTATTGTGAAACGCCTACAATGTCAGATCTTGTGAACACATGTTGATGCTGTTCGAAACGAACTGAAGATCTGAATGACAGGATCACAGCCCTTAGTGCATGTATCAGGCAATATCCGATAAGCCTTTTATGAGTTAACTTTGACCCAAATCTGATACACCAAGTTCTTTAAATTCACATGAACATAACAACTTGAATTCTCCTTACCAAAACCACTGTTGCTATACCTCGTGATTCGGGGCAAGCTTTTGCTTAGTTACATAAGAGACGCCTTACACCAATACACTGTTTTCCATTGATAAGAAGGGCTCAATGAAACCAGTCCATTCCAGAAATGGCGGTCGTTATGTGAAAGCCTGCCCCGAATCACGAGGTATAGAGACAGGGTCTTAGTCTGGGGAATTCAAATTGTTATGTTTATGTACAATCAGACAACACAGTGCACCAGATTCTATTCAAACTTAACTCGCAAATGGCTTATTATCCATGTGTATATAATATATGTACAATGTACACATGCTCAATGAGCATGTATTGTATGCACTTCAGTGGCCTAACTAGGGGGCTCATGCCCCCCTGGGTGCCCCCATTTGACATCTGTGAATAAGCTCTGTTGAGTTCATCTATACGTTCTTGTGGTGCCCCCTTGAAAAAAATGTGTGCACTTTTGGGCCCCCCCTTTCAGACATTTAGCCCTAGTTAGGCCACTGATGTACATACATGTACATGTACTTATTTCCTCAGAGCACACAGTGAATCTGCGTTGTATATGCACGTGTACATGTACATCATGTCTCATGCAAGGTGCCGTGTACAGTTTTTCTTCTGAGCCCTCTGTTAAGACCACACACTCTCTTGTTTTCCTTTCCTTCGAGCTTGGACCACGGAGACGCATGCTTACAGAGAATGTCAAAGCATGCCCTTAGCAATAGTGACCAACAATTTATTTTCTTTTTTTACTCCTGCTTGCTTCTGTCTCTTTGCGGGTCGTGAGCGTAAGAACAATCAGTGCAGCATCGCCAGCAAGGACCGCCTGTACACCCACACGGACAGGCATGACAGGTGGACACGGTGGAGTCAGTGTTTAAATGTCAACCTCAATTTGATTTTTATCGGGTTGCAGTCTACATGTTTTGTGTGTGCCTGCTCCACTGTTGTCAAAATTGTACCTAATGTGCACAAATGTGTACATGTACACGGATTTCCACATGGAGGCATTTATGTAAATATTTTGGATTTAAACTTGCATTGGTACATGCACGTAGCATGTACGTAGTGTATAGTGGTTAGCCAACCCCCCCCCAATATCACAGGTATCATAAATTCTGACCGAAAGTAGATACGTTCTTGTTTGCAATGCGCTTTATATGTATTTATCATGACTCCAACCAATGATATCGGACCCTTTGAAATAACTGGTTGTTCATTATGCACATACGGACCTTCAGATGCATAAAATGTTGGAGTTGCTTGAAAAGACTGAATGAAGGGAAGGGGTCATCACATTAATGAGTACATTGAGTAGGTGTCTATGCAACGGGGGACATGTACCATTCTACATATGCAGAGGTGTATCCAGCGGGGGACGGGGACAACTTGTCCTCCCTCTCCCCGATGGATTTTTCAGTTTTATTTTCATTTTAATATTAATCAAATTTTCATTTGAATATTCATGTATGTATCAAATATTAGCACCCAAACCCTGAGAAAACAATACCATGAAATAAGGGCTAGGATTTGGGGACCATGAGTAAGGCTATTGATACTTTTTCTCCCCCAACATCATGTCAAATAAACCTGAAGCCACATTCGCTTTTAAATTTGCCCCCTCCCACCAAAAGTGTATACATGTATATACTGTGTACTTAAAGTCAAATTGAATAACTTAGCACAAACAAGGACAAGGGTTCAAAGGACAGTGCAGAAAGTTGTGTGCTGTCCCTGAACAAGTTCCCAGATATCCGATACTGTTCCCTCAACACTATTGCTCCGGACTCCGCAAAGAGAGAAATGATTCTTTTAGGCACTGTTTTCAAATCAAAGAACAAGTTACGCCTATACTGATGTACAAAGCGGGATGGCAGTCAGCAATTACTGACAGAGGTTCTTCTTCCTTGAGCCAAAAACTAGAAACTTGACAACATCCATGAATACTCTCTATCGCGGCCCCCACCATGCACGATAAAAAATATCTCAGGTTAAGTGCGAGCAGAACCTGGTACATGTAAACAGACTGTACACCAGTGTAGAGCTCGCTTGTTAATAGACTAAGTTACTTGGAAACAAATACATGAAGCCAGTACAATAAGCCAATGTACAGACACTGTGCTTTGTTGATGAAAATCGCTACTTATTGCGCTGATGGTGTGGGCTGGTCAACTTTGAAGGTCAATCCACGTGTGAAATTCCATTACGATGCATGCTGCATTCTTTTTGTTGCGTTTCTGTTGTCTAAAACAACTAATCAAATGGCCAGATGAGCCTGGGATGCGTCCCAAATGTCCAGACACCGGAAGAGTAAATTTCTGATAATTGAAGAATATGTGGGGATGAGTGGTTTTCAGATGAGTAGAAATCCAGTCATTGGTGCGCATTGGAATATAGGATATAGTATTGTGTCGTGCCATCAGAAATTTTAGCATGTGTCAGATACCCATTTTGAGCTCATTTTCATAGATTAAAAAAGAAATTGTAAGTGGTTTAGAAAGTCTTGGTTGTACAGCTGTACATATAAGGCATACAAACATGCGTATCGGTGCATGTCCAGTAGAAAATGTGCTGGATGAAAATGTGTTCATGGTAACGTACTCATTTTTATAGTTTTTTAACAAGGTGCAGAGCAGCCCAAGTGCTCTTTTTCGTCAACTGTCGTCTCTTGCTTGGCCCTGCCTTTACCCTGCTCCAACCCTACCGGTGGCTGCAGGACCTGTGCCCCCAACAAGCAAAAACCCCAAACCTCTGTCATATCACGTTTGCTGTCATTACTGTCTCTCACTTGTATGTCACAGGCTCTGAAATTTTTCTTAATTCTCTCTACTTTTAAAAAAGAAATATTTACTTGTAAGTTTAAATGGCAAAACTGACATTAAGAGCAAATTGGTAAAGTAACTTCCCGGCACGCATTTGTTGCAGGATGACACTGGTGCCTATTTGATAGACCGTGACCCGACATACTTTGGGCCTGTCCTAAACTACCTGAGACACGGCAAGCTGGTGTTAAATAAAGACCTCTCTGAGGAAGGTAAGAACTCACAAGTTCTCCATTAGACGCAAGTTTGTGGTGCCGCGAGGCACGTATTGCATTAAGGGCACTTATTGTCTAGGAATGGTGAACAGCTGCACACTGCTTGTATGTTATTCCCTGGGTAGATTCACTTCATGTGTTTTATTCCTTAATGCACAGGTGATATTTTAATGTACATGCACACACGTGTACGTGCATACTTTGACTTGAAATTTGTGATTTTTTAACGCGTGTTTAAGGAGAATTTTAAAAGCCATTTTCTGCTTTCTGTTAAGGGAATAAATATTTGCTTGCCGGGTCTTAAATGAGTGTTTAAGACCGGCTCAGGAGACTGAACACTGATAATGCCCCCGCCTACAGCTTGGGCATTAGTCATGTCCGTTCTCCTGAGCTGGTCTTATACCGGCCAAGTACAATTTTGTTCCCATTCATAAATATACATGTACCTTGTGTAGTCGGAGTGTCAAAAGAAGTCGATGTCTGACGGATTTCCAACGATTTGTTGTAGAATTTTCCTTTCATTCTTCCTGAATGCCCCAGTTCATTTTATTTTACAGTTGTCCAAAAGAATCTCCTCATTTGAACTTGGCGGACCCGTGGCAAGCCTCGTGCACACAGACTCATGGCCAATTAGAATCAATTAAACTCGCCCGTATCCAGGCGCCAGGGCGTGATTTACGCAGCGGCATTATCACTTCTCAGCGGGCATTACCAAATGTGAAGACACGGTCAAACCGTCGGAGATATTTCTGAATATTAAATAGCTACGTGCACATGTATGCATAACGATGACTTCTCCTCTTTCTCGACAGGTGTCTTAGAAGAAGCTGAATTTTACAACATTACATCATTAATAAAGACCGTCAAGGAGAGAATAAGAGACAGGGACACACGCACAGCACAGGTGAATGGACCAGCATTGAACATACATGTCCACGTATCAGCATCTCGTGTTACAACAATCCTAACCTAATGCTCTTGCACTGCCACCAAAATGTATCAAACCAGTGGTCATCCACATACTGTACTGTACGTATGTACAGAGAGTTAACATACACGTTCTTGAAAACCAATTGACTTGTAGGCCTAATACATGTAGATGGCTTATGCATTGCAAGACCTACATGTACATGTAGTGATATTACATGTATGCACTGTACATACACATGTACATGTACTTGCTTTAACCCCAAACCACTAGGGCCTTTTTACCAGGGCACATCCTCAAATTCTCCAAAATCCTCCAATTGCTCAACTTCAAAAACTGCATTCATCCTCAATCCTCCAAAATCTTCCAATGTTGAAATCAGCATTCATCCTCAATCCACCAAAATCCTCCATACACCTCCATAAGCAGCCTGGATTTAGAATTTTATGAATATTCATGAAGGAGAGAAGGGGTCTACATACATATACATGTATTTAGTGCATTGATAAACATTGATGGAGGGAATTGTTAGGGAGGAGTCTATAAGGTAAGTTCACATTGGACTCCCACCCCCACTATCATATCGTGTGCAGTATTGGTAGGGCTAAGTCAATTTGAATAATTTACTATTCAAATATTCGACCTTCAATTTGATCAAATATCCAAAAAATATGTGGTCACACGGACCGGCAGATTGTTGATGAACAAACCATATACAAAATCAGTTGCAATATCATGCATAATTGCACATTGTGATTAATATAATAGCTTCTCACATCTAGGAGTATCTCCGACCATGATTTAGCAAGATTTAAGAGATGAAAAAGACTTCTTGCCCTGTTGAAAATTTCTGTTCCTTGAAATTGTTATTGAATAATTTACTTTTTAAATTGTTATAAGATTTCTGACACCTTCCTTTGAATCTTCTTGACACAAGCTTCCATAGTGCAATTTTTCTCATTTAAAACTAAAGACAACTTTTCCTTTTCTTGAATTTTGCATTCGAATATTCAAATTTGAAAAATGATACTCAAATATTCGACAATCGATCAAATATTCGGATATTCAGCACAGCCCTAAGTATCGGTCACTTTGTTCTTAATGTTCTCTTTGCACAGGGTTCATTAAAGCACGTGTACAGAGTATTACAATGCCAAGAGGAAGAAATAACCCAGATGGTCTCCACAATGTCTGACGGCTGGAGGTTTGAGCAGGTAGGACTTTCATTCTACAATTTAACCCTAACCCTACATAGTACTATGAATTACTAGTTGTAATAAAATGTAGTATTCAGTCCTGTCGCTTGTAAGAGGACATGACCTTATAGTTCTCTGAAGCCATAAGTTAAAATAGAAAAGACAATGTACCATACAGTGCTGTGGCACTATGAATGCATGGCTTTATCGTTCTCTGTATGAGTAACAATGGAAGTAACCTAGCCAGAAGTAGTAATCTGTAGCGCTAGGTCCTTCAGGCTCAGACTATTGCTTAGTATTTTGTAGTACTGTTTAGTGTAAGCCAAACAAAATGTTTGGCGGTTAGGGTTAAAAGGCACCATTCGCACGGAGTGTGAATTGCATTGCTGAAAGGGTGGACAGAAGTCTGGATCATCAAATTTTGAGAGCTAAAGAGAATCGGGGAACAGGTGCTTTGAATTTGAAAGGAAGCCAGCGTGAATCATTGCGGACGGATGATTCACGGCCAAGACGTTAAGTGATCTATCTCTGACTATTCTCTTGAATCTTATCAGACAATATGAATGCAGTCCTGAATTTCTGGAAATATTTTTTGGCAACTGTTCGTTATTACCTGAGCAGATGGTAATATTTTTCTCCACCAAATTCAGAAATTATTTCATCACTTTTGATGGAAACAGTGTCGCAAGTAGAGATAGATTTGCCCGTGTTTCACACACGGGTTCTACTGAAGTCAGAGACTGATTCGGAACTTTTAGAGGATATTTGGTTGTTTGTTTATTTTTGGGAGGGGGGCCCTGTGTCATTTTTTTATTCAGTGCTTTCGAGAATTAACTTTCTTGGTGCACCAGGCACACATAACTACATGTAAATAACCAACATAGCCTACTATCAGTATCCTACAGTTCAAGTAATTTACCACGCATTCAGAGTGACGAGGGTTCATATTCTTAGTGTATAGTGCACAACTGTACCGCTAGGACAGTAAGAAAGGAGTACATTTGGTCATCCTGTCCACCTCTTCAGAGCCCTTTCATGCCTTATACATGTACATCGTGCCCCTGGCTTGAAGTGCTTCCCTTAACATGAGGATTTTTTTAACCACCAGGAAGTTGGAGAGCATGCACAATGTGCATGTAGCAGTGTTGCTGACAGTTTGCGTGCGGTGTGCCACATGTGCTTGCGCGCTGTTCCTATGCACTTCATGGCACGAGTGGCATATCGTTTGAGCCCAAAAATCTGTAAATTTCCTGTCGTGCCCCGGTCATCAAACAGGAAACTTTCTTGCAGTGTCATAAACGACAGGCACTCTGCACCATATGGGCATGTATTGGTCCATCGGAGAAGAGGGAAAAAGTAATGCCATATGCTTCCATGCACATGTAACGTACATCTACTGAAGAACTTCACACTGCAATCACAGTAGTTGGTACAAGTTTCCAATCTTGAGTGTTTCCCACCAATTTACTGCATGCACATACATGTAGATGTGTACTTGGGCATTTGCATAGGAATGCGGAAGGTGCACAGAGCCATCTGGAAAACCCAACACCCAACCATTCCAGGAAACTCAAAATGAGTTGTCAAATTTGGTGTAATGTACAGAATGTTTAAATCCTGTATGCCTCTCTGTGTGTACTAGTACATGTACGGGTAAGTTACATGTACATGTAGTCTTTGAATACTAGGTCTGTTTGAGATGGCAACCGATACGGTTAAAAGCAATAGTCGGCACCCTTTTCACACTTCTTGACTGGTGTCAAAGCCCACTTTGAGCCCTCAGATACATGGAGAAACAACCCATATTTCCTTCCTGAAGCTCTGCCCTCTTGATATCATTACCGGTACTTGACTGTGGGAAACATAGGTCAACTGGACTTCCCTTCAAGGTGCATCGTTGCAATACATGTTCATGTTGGTATTCAACTCAGAGTTCATGGAGATGGGGAAGTTATCTCAACCTTGATCCCAGTGTAGAGGAGTTCAAGAAAAGGTGCTCTCCAGCTATATGCTGTCTGTAGGCAGTACGTGTACAGTGTGCCTCAGTCATCACTGCTTCTAGCATATTTTGCTTCTAGCAATTTTTACATAGATTAAGACAGGTGTTCATCAGTTTTTAAGATAATTTTGGAAGCTATCGTCACCATTGATGCCATTCAATCAGCACAAATATTGCCCTCCCAACAAAAAAAATTCTGACCTACCGATCCTATTTTTGAGAGGCAAAGCACAACTGTTTTGGGGGCCTAATAAAGGACTGCATGTATTGCAGTAGGCCTAAGTTAAAATCATCATAATCATGGATTCTGAGAAATCTTGGGCAAGTGGTGATCCTATTTAGGGCAAACAAATTTATGGCATGGCCTGCCCAATCGGGCAAACTAAAAAAACAATTTGTCGCAGCCTGCGCCGTAACAAGGATTGCTCAAGCGGCTGCGTGTTCAGTTCTGGTGTGGCACCACCACACTTTCAGCAGGACCAGTGAAAATTTGGAAGCACTGGTCCCGCTGGCTACCAGGGAAAAAAGGTTACTTTCGACCCCTGCTACTATTGATGATATGTGTAATGACCTGAATAATAAATCAATCTGCCACTTGCCTTATACTGGAATTTAATCTAAAAGTGAAAAAACACCACAAGGACTTTAAATGGAATGTAGTCTTCACTCCAGTGCAGTGTGATGATCACATGTGGAAGAAAGACGAGACCAACGCAGCCTCCTGATCTTAGTCTGGGGGGGCTTGACTTGAGAGAAAGCGATGGACTCTCAGACAAATCCTTCAAGATACCCCACTTCTGTCTTCTCTTGTGAACTCCACCTCAAAGGAAGTAGGGTGGAGAGCTCGTACCTTTCAGATGGTGGTCTTCCATCTGGATCCAGGGGGTAGTGTGGCCGTGTGGAAGTCTCTCCGCAGAAACTCTGTGGGAGTGTTCTCTTTTGGCTTCAATGTCTGCCACCGATAGAGCTGGGGAGAGGTTACTGATCCAGAAGAGAACTGTAGGTTTTATGAAAGCACCCCAAGCATGGGTTCTTTGTTTGGCAGAAGAGACAAGACGGCGTAAAGAATCTGAATACAGGCTCTATAGACCTGCTTCTAGTCTCTGCCACTTTTGAAATCTGCGCAACCTGCTGAGCTAAAACAGGCATTAACAACCACAGGAGAAGCCAGAGTATGGGCACTCATGTCTTGAAGAGCCTCTCTGGAAGGAGATGACCTTGTCACTGGCTCTTCCAGCGGTAGGACAGATGCTTTTGCCTTCTCTGTTTGGAGCCTACCTCATGAGATTGTGGGACAGCCTCATCAGGATGGCAACAAGGAGTTCTGTTGGACAGCACATCACATTTTGACCCACAAGACTCGATTACCGTTGTCCACTGTAAATTATTCAATCGCTCATACGTGGTATACTTACATATGTGTCCGAGTGTGCTTTCATTCATTGGTTGTTTTGGCTAGTGTGTATGGAGAGGAACATGACGTGCATGACAAGTAATATTTTAGTTTGAAAACTTCTGCCCGGCATGACTTTGTCCCTCGGTGGGCTTAGTGCCTCCTAAATGAAACAAAGGATCCTTAGGGGACCGATATTAGTCAAAGGAACTAAACCAAGCTTGACTGCAACACAAGCTAGTGCATATGTCCTCACATGTGCATATACATGTAGAGGACATGCACCACACATAATGACATATTGAATAATTAACCCAGATCAAACTGAAACTGACCTACATTGACCCAGATATACACGAGTGGGCACTTTCATTTTTGTTTCAGTATGGTCATCATGTTTTACTCTCTGTTTCCTATTCTTGTCGTTTGTGATTTTTAGCTGATAAACATTGGGTCATCTTATAACTATGGCAACGAAGACCAGGGCGAGTTTCTGTGTGTTGTATCCAAGGAGCTAAATAACACAGACGGGGTCAACATGGCAGAACACACGGACAAAGCAAAGGTTGGTTGAGCGTTTTTCTGATTTTGTAGGGCGAGGGTTGTCTATTCAGGATGTGCCTACATGTAAATTGTAATTGCTGCTTCTAAATGTTTAATTGACAGTTAGGGAAGAGTTCTCCCATTGATGTTGAACTCTGTGAGCGATTTCAACACATGTACTGTACATGTACATCTTCAGATATCAACGCATGCACATCTTCATCCACACTCAAGTACTCAAGACTTATTCCTAAAAGTCTTCCGTCTTCTTTTTTTCTCTGTGGCTACATTTATAGATTTCTTTTTTCTGCCTCTTGCAGATACTTCAGGAACGGGCATTCCGGTTGCGTGACCACAGATCATAGAACAACAGACAGGGATCAAGAGGTCAGCTTCACTCAGCCTTAGTTAAGATGTGCAACTCCTTCATTTTTTTTTCTTTGGTTTTGGTCTTGGGGGACTCCAACGTGGCTTGCCACGTGCATTTTTCTTTCTCCTTTGGATGGGAGACAGCACACAAATAGCTTCATGTTTTTCTTCACTAGCTAAGTAGATTTGTAAATCTTTATGAGTGGCCTTGTCTTTTTCCTAAGTCTGCATTGGGTGTGATTTCTAGCCACGTGGCATGTACTGTTTCTACTGCCTCAGAGCCAGGGATATTTAGAACTTGGGGCTCTTACCAATGCGTACGTGGACAGCTGAAGAGCTCTTTTGGTGGAGCACCAACGAATCCTGTTCGCCCTAGTTTCTTTAATGAAATATACATTGTATTTACAAAGTATAAGATTGGTCGCTCTTTTTTGTAGCAGGAACGGAATGCGAACCGTAGCTTTTGTGACAAATGTAGTCCACATGCTGTAGTGTGTTCTGCCACTATCCGCCTTGAGCAGAAGCCCCCCCTCAGTTGGCTGAAAAGATCCATGTTGGTCAGGAGTGTTCAAATTGTTGGTAGCGATGAGACCGTAACGCATGCATTTCCTAGTTTTCGTGAACCTGCGAAGTTCAGTTCTGACCAAAGGAGCCTCCGTTGCTCAGAAAAAAGCACCCTCTCTCGGTCCAGCTCAAGGCCCATAAAGTCATCAGAAACCTTTCAAATCCAAATGTTGGGTTTTGCTGAATATACAGGTTTATGAATTTCTTGAACTTTAACCCAACATGTACATAATACTAAGATTACTACTTAGTAGTAGAACGGAGCACACAGCACTGTCACTTGTAAGAGGACATGACTTTATTGTTCTCTGTACAAGCAATAGTGGAAGTGCCCTAGCCAGAAGTAGTAATTTGTAGGGCTAAGTCCTTCAGGCTCAGAATACTACATTTTGTAGAGTCCTGCAGGCCAACTTGGGGGTTGGGGTTAATGAAAATGTGGAAGTGACTAGATATTAACCCGTGAAACCTGGTCT
>NW_019091410.1:1327064-1343619 GCF_001949145.1 Acanthaster planci
CTAAGCTATCGAAGCGACGTAATGAATTCCCGTTTTTGAAATGTCTTAAATGGTGTATTGCATTCATGAATCATTGGTCGCCCCAGCTACTGAAAAAAAGTAGCGCACCAGGTTTCACGGGCTAGTATTAAGTCGCTTCCTGAAAATGTGCATGTGTGCTGCACAAGCAACCTCGCTCCTGTCTTTTGAATTCCAAACACACATCTGACATTTGCCCTCTTTCACTAGGATGCAGTATTCCTCAGAATAAATTGCTTCTTTCAAGTGTGGCTTGTCTCAATTAAAGTCCCAAAAAGTTCAAAAAAGTAAAAAAAAAAAAAAATGTACATGCATACTTTTTCTTCTATTTTCCCTCATGCCTGTAAGCATATCGGCTGTTACTTCTGGCTAAGACACGTATTTCAGGACTTTCTCCTGCCTCCTGTCTCAGTCTGTGGCGATAAAGAAACCTGTAGACGCTGATCTGTATCTATCATTGCAAGTTGGCTGGCCAGGATCGATAACAAGTGCCTAAGGTGTTGGAAATGTAGAAGGGAAAAAATCCTCCAAAAGTTTCAAAGCTGACCCGGTTTTTTTTTTGGGTGCACGCAGTCAGGACATTTGACAAGTCCTATTGAGTTACACAGCCCTGCTCAGTTGATCATTCGGATTACCAAGTAAGTTAGTAGTGTTCTTTTCACTGGTGTACATACAGGCATTTCAACATGCAAAGTACCGGTACTTGGAGATTTTGGGCTTTGCCTACACATTCAAGTAAATATTATCAGACTGCACAACCAACGTGGCAAACATTTGGGCACTCCTGACAAGGGAGGCCATTTGCCAGTACAATCTGACCTCTTTAAATTCAAAGATACCTGTACCACGAAGCGTACTACATCTGTGCCACAATTTGCCAGCATGACACTTGCCCACCCTGTGAAAATTTCTTTGAAAAGACCTGCTCATTTACAACTGGAAAGCAATATATGTACTCGTACATTGTTCAGACTTTGTCAAAGTCAGACTTTGCCCTGTGCATGGCAAGCTACAGTACCTATGAGTGCGCTGGTTTTGTCAGTCTTCAGTCTTGCAGATGTTTGCCCCAATGTCTAATCCATTTGCAACCCTCAAATTGCATTCAGCTTTGCGAGACACAGAAAAAAAAAGGTGACTATTCCGAAATCCATTATTTGAATTGTTGACTCGTCTGTCACACAGTGCGTGTTCCAAAACGAGGTTTTTGCCCTCATGTGGAACTATTGGGAAAAAGCCTAAACACGTGCATGTAACGGATACCACAGCTGTGTTCATTTTCCTGGAAGAGAAAGTTTAACTCAAATCACCGTAAGATTTAATTGCTTATATTTTGACTGAGCTTGCTGGGTGTCCCGTTAATTAGTCTCTTGTCCAACCATGCAACTGCAAGCTAGATCATCTGCATAGGGACCACACTGTACGCGTGCACAAAATGCTGGAATTCTAGTCACACCATTACCTCCACACACACACATATCACACATTCCAGTTTGTTGACGGCACTCTTACAGTGATCTTACTGGAATCAAGATTGAAAGGGAAGTGAAATCAGTTTTGTCTTCCCCCTGCGCGCACAAACAGAAAAAGGAAACATGATTGAAATTAATGTATGGTATGTTTGTTGGACACGGTTGTTGGACACATTGGCCAGTTCAGGAAATACATTTGATTTCTTTGCGTCGTTTTACATGTAACTTCTAACTGTCAGCCTGACCCGCGTATGATGTAATGTAGCTGGACTGCCACCAATGGATAGAATTCTGAGAGGCTTCACTACCGTCAATGATGTTGTTTCATTACTATGCAGTAAACAAATTTTGTGCCATACTTTTGTAGATCATAGATTTTTTTGGGTAAGACTGTGTTTTGTGTGCATGTGTTTGCCAGTATGGTGGACTTACATTATGTTGTCTGTGTATCTGCCTTGAATGGGCGTCAACTAACTCACACTTGGTCCTTCAACACATGCAGTAAATTAATTTTCATTAGTCAGATATTATATAGTGAAGGTTTATGAGTGCAATGGTAAGATTAATTTCATGAGGTGACAGATGAAATTAGAATTTCATTTCATCTGTCACCTCACAAAATTGTTCTTAACACTGTATGAATGTGAAACAGTTTTATACTATACCTGCGTAAATCCACTACTGTCAGAAAAACGACCCACACGTATTAACGTTGGCCATTTAGTGAAACAGATTCGAGTCCAAAGCACTACCCACTGGTGGTACCGAGCAGAGTTTGACTGGTTCCCATCCCTACAGCATTTTCCTCTTTCTTACTGGGAATGAAAATATATGAAATAGGGCTGGGAACCAGTCAAGTGAAATGGAATTCTATTCAACGGGTCCCGTGGAATAGAATGACTAATTCCGTGGCATGTGATCAACCATCCACCAGTCTGATGACACAGGATTTATGTGGGTATTGTATGGAAAGGCTTTGGGTCCAATTTGCGTGGATTGGGGCCTTGCTCTAGTTTCTTTGAGGGCACTGTTTGTATGTGATTTCCTCAGCCAAGTGAGGGCTTGACATGGATGACATGTGCATACCAGTTTCCATAATTTAAGTGTCAAGGACCTGCAAGAACGCCAGAGTACTGAGGATCAACTGTTTTGGAAGTGCAACTGAATGTGCACAAAAGGGTAGCAGGCACCAGAAAGCAATGAATGCTGAAATGTAATAGAAAATGGCACTCAAGTTCCTTGAAATAGATGGCTTTTTTTTTTTTTTTTTTGCACAGGGGATAAACCCTTTGGAACTGTGTGTTACTGCAGCCAGATTCAGTGTACGTGTAATTTGTCTAGGGGGACTCGGTCAGCCGATGTATTGCACGACCATCCCCAACCCCAACATGTACGGTATTGGACCAGTTTAAATTTTTTGGGGGGACGGGGGATTGGTTTTTACAACAGGTCCATGTAGTTTTGATAATTGTTCAAGATCAGAAGAGAGGACCGTTAAGTAGTTGTGCATATTCAAACTGGAACTTGGTGTATATAAACTCAATAAAAATGAAAGTTATTTTCTGAAAAATTTCAACACATTGCGACTGTGGATTCTACTGTACAGTACAAGTGTTTTTGTGCCAATCAAAAGACCGAATTTGGAAGCCAGAAACAATGTCTTAGAGCCCGGAGATGAAAAACGCCTCTCTCTCTTGACATTTTTTACTGTTTGATTCTCTGGTGCTTTTGACAGATGGAATTGTCAAAGCATACAAGACAATCTTTTTCATCACTTAGCTGTCTTTAAACGAATGTACACGCATTAACATGGCAACAGTTATTAAAAATTTCACTTTGTTGTATTATTTCTAGTTTTTTATCAAAACTCCTCTCTGTGACTTTAAGAATATTTTTTTTCCGCCTGTAAGAAAGTAAGATATAACGTGTTTATTTGTGGTGCAATTTTCTTTCAAACTGTGTTTTATGTCAATAGAGAAGGAGTGAATGTGGGAGTGTACAAATATATAAATTTTGGTTCAAAAGAGAAACAGTCTGCGAGGGTTGACTCTTCCAATATGTTGTCATTGTTGCGGCCACGTTCTTATCTGAGTCCCAGTTATAGCACAAACTAGACTTGAGCTATTTTAGCCCCTGAGCTATGGGGGCAGTTATGGCACAAACGAGGGGGAGTATGAAGACTGAAGTACTTCATTAGTACTTCATTACACCGTTGATACGGTCTTGGACCCATACACTGGCAGAGTACAGATGTGAGTTTCGGTTTCCTACGCAGTGTTTCTTAATCCTTCTATTCGCACATTTGTGACCCGCTCTGCAAAAAAGGGTACTAAGTCGCGCCATGCCAAAACACGAAATGGCCTGTTCCGTTTGAAGAGGGCAAAATTTCTTTGAAAATGTGATTTTGTGTTTTTTCCTTTTAATAGCTTCTATAATATTTATATTTTCAGAATTTGTGTCTACAAACATGGATACTGATGAATTAAGATGAAAAATTGATCATTCAGAAAGAAATCCTACATAGCATTGTGTTTCCAAGCGCTACACTTTATAAGCTTTTTCTCATTAAGTGCTTTTATTGTACACGAAAATGTGGATATACAAATGTCTATGTATCTCAGGAATGCAGTGCACTACAGGGGTCATTATCAATTGTAGCTTTTGATACATCCCAGCCATATCAAAAACTCATCACCTGAATCTGGCGACTTATTACCCATTTTTCTAGAGCTGGTCACATTTACCACTGTCTAGGAACTAAAGGCCAGTGCTGTCGTCGAAACCATCACAAGACCATACACAAGACCAGTCACAAGACCATACACAAGACCAGTCACAAGACCAGTCACAAGTTATAGTCTGAACAATGACAAAGGAATGGTTTTGTTGCAGTTCATTTGAATAGCTTGTGGCTTGAATTCAGACTGGAAGTCTTGTATTGGTCTTGTACTGGTTTTGTGTGGTCTGATGAAGGTCGTAAGTGGTCTCCACTACAATATTGCTACAGGCAGATTCTTTGTACTTCCACTGCCAGTAGGTATTAAGCCTAAGGACCAGCAGCTTTGACATGAAATGTTCCAAATTTTGGGTGATTTTCAAAGATCTTGGAGGGTCGGGACTTTGGAAAAGTATGCTGTAGTTCCAGGTCAAGTGTAAGCCAGAAGCCCCAGCTCGTTTGAAGCTGACTTGTTCTTTGCACTTCAGATGCTGCATGTAGATCTGGACTATACAGACTTCATCTTAGCTGCTGTTAGCTATGGCTAGGGCTAAGGCTCAACCACACCATTGCTGGGGTGTTTTTTCCCTGAGTATGCATGTACTTGTTTGCAATAGCAGAGAACGAAATTTGCTTTTAGAGGGTAGTACGTGGATATGTGGATTTTCCTATTGGGATAACTTTCATGTACTTTGTTTAAAAGTCTCAAGGAGTGTTTTGATGGTTTCATTTGCTTTATCTCTGGCAGTTTTTAAGTCATTTTGTAAATTCTTTTTCATTAGATATGAAGCAGCCAATAATTTGTATTTTACCTTTTCAGTTGATGAATAAGCATTGGGTCTGTCTATGATTTGTCTGTTTGTAGTGTTCATTGTTGTACGCAAAAGTGCCATGCCAAATGACTAAGTTTACAAATTTCAAAATACTTTAAAGGCATCGGAATACGGGTGATTCACAATGCAGTGCGCCACCAAGAGGTTATCATGGAGAGGCCTTTTCACAGTGCATTATGGGATAAATACATGTAGTCAACAAAGTGTCATTCACTAACTGTGCTGTGCACAGAATACTTGAATGTTTGAATCGCCCGTATTGTACATTGCAGGCTCCATGCTGGTACTTGTAGTCAAGAGGCACAGTGCTACGGATAAACAGTCCAAGAGCACTGCTATTTCGTGCACATGTGGGAGTCAGTGCGCATGTACTTGTTTTCCTTAACAGGAGTGAAGAACATGCCGGCTGGTTCTGAGTCCTTCCATTAAGTCATTGAATGGAGAGGTCTGGAAGTGATAGACATGATGGGTCTTGCGTTGTTGAGTTGTGTGCTCTGGCAACTTACAAGGAGTGGGGTGTCATCTTACCAATGTTTCTGTGTACGTGTCAGCATGTGCTACTGCTTGCGTATGGAGCGTATAAAATTTTGCTGCACTGTTTTTCAAAGGTGATCCGTCACCACACATCATGCTCCGTTCTGTCTCGCCTCCAATAGTCACAACTATTGTGCTTTGTTTAATTTCTGACATTCTGAATGTAAACGCTCCAGAAGTCTTATTGCCTGATCAGGTTGCCTGAGACAAATGAGATCAGGATTTTCCGCTTTCAAGTGCATCATCATAGGTTAGTCGGGGCTGAGTTTTCTCTTTTGAAACAACAGTAAGTTTCACATTTAAGTGCTTGTTTGTATAAGCTTTGTATTTCCAGAGATTTACTCGACTCGGAAGAACTTGTTGCTTGACATGAAGATATATTTGCCGGGGAACAGGAAATGTTACCTGACTAAGTTTTAGATCTTTTTGTTAAACAGCATTCTCAGTGCATGCGCAATTAAGTGAAGTTTAAAATTCTAGCGCAACTTTTATGATAGTCACTGAGAGTCGGATTTGCAGAGAGGACCAGACATGGGCATTTAGTAATTAAAACAAAATTCCAGGATTTTTCCCTGTGATTTTTGAAACCACTTCTCAGACTGCAGAATGTAAATACTTTAAGTTTGATAACACTCATGCAATTATTCCATAAGTTATAATGTATCCTTTGAAAAGTTCAGAATGTACATAGTTTATTAGATAGAATTTTTATATTTAGTGATGTTTCATGTAAAAGTTAATGTTACACGTTCAGGTATAATTTCCATTTCAACACACACACCCCATTATCAAAGCCAGTGACTTAAATAAGGCATTACAGAGATGATGCTGTGCTATTCATACATGTACATGTCCCACACATTCTTAACTTTGAGGTGGTGTATTCCCTGGAGTGTGTGCCTACCGTAAAGCAATATAAAAACTAGAGCACTGATTCATGTACAAAGTGCTGCCTGTTGGGTGCGTCCATGTTTGTGCACAAACCTATTTTGGGCAGCTTTTGTACAACTATATGCATATTTGCATCTGCATTCTAAAACGATACATCAACAAAGCCATTACGCTAACAAACTAATGCACAATCAGTTATTCAACGTTTCATTTTGCTCTGCGTAAACAACGTAAACATGCACGTGTGAGCTGCAGATAATTTTGTCGTGATTTTTTCACTCAGACTTTCGCAGTACCCAATGCGCATTGCATTTAGAGTACATAATTTGATATTCGTCCTATTTGATTTTGAACATTTTATAAGCAGGCACACGGATTCAAAATGTGTGCACCCAGGACGGAGTCAAATTTTCTCTGCGCCGAGAATGAAAAGTTAGTGCTCTAGTAATCAATATAGCTCTATGGTGCTTTTATTGTACAAGCTATACACACGAATGTCCATGTATAGGATCATCTGTGGTTTCTAACCTTGGTCACTGGGTAAGCCCTTGGTTAATCTGATTTTTGTGTCAGAGTTCTCCCCCCCCACCCCCCAGTTTTTTTCGTAAGGTCGTAAAACTTGTGCATTTGCAGTCAAGCCCCCTTGTCTGCTTGGGTATAGACATGAGTTGATGCGTGGTAACGATTGAGTCTGCGGGCTTGAATTCCCCGGTCCCTTTGCTTCTACGTTCATTATCAACCAATCAGCGTCAAGCTTTTTGCATTTGCTCGCTGGCAAGAGCGGATGCGTGCAAGCTTATGTAGAGTAGCACCGTTGATTCACGACCATGTCCGTTGAACAAGTTTTGCACTACACTGAGATTTTTTTTTTCTAGAAAAGCTGCATCGTTGTACAGTGTATAGTGCTTTCCTTCATTTTCTCGTTGTAGTTTACATGTACAGCAATCATAACAGCGTAATTTGTAGCCAGGCCATACATTAATTCCCTACATAATGTGTAGAAAACACACAAATGTCTCCCTAATGTTCAGAATCAAGAGAGTTCAGAACTCTTTATCCTTCTGACATTTGAAAACAGAGATATCCAGAAAGAAGTCATTTGTTCCCCCTAGACAGTTCCACATTGTGTAATTTTGAGGTGTTTAATTTACCAAAGTTTATTGTGCTCATAGTGGGCTGATATTTTAATGTGGAGCATGCGAAAAGATGTACCACATCTGCCAGTTAAAATTGGGCAGTGTGTGCGCATTCAGAAAAGGGAAAGAGCTCTTGAAATTTCAATTGTCGGGCACGAGGCTTCTAGGGACAATCATTTCCCTCTCTGGAATGCAAACAAAGATGTACTCGGACTTCCAAGGGCATCATTCGATTCCCTGGTGTGATACTTTGTCGAAGATGAGCATTTGTAGTGTTCATCACGGACATGTCATCGTCGCTGATACATGTATTTTGTGCTGGCAACAGAACTCTGTTCGTACATGTAGTTAAGGCCACTTCATACTTGGTAAGAAAGCGAACAGAAATGTGAAGTCGTGATAAGATCAAATATTCACGCTGCTAATTTGCTGAAGTTGAACACTTTTCATGTCGAGCAAAACTTTGCTACGAATCTTTCGTGATGTCAAATATGTTTCACTGTCACATTTACCTCTGGTGTGAACCAGCCTTTACAGTTGTCCGTCAGTTCAGATTTTGTTGTCATCACTGTGGTACATAGGATGTGAAGATTACGATTACGGTTCGAATGCAATCATTTTGAAAATTTTGCAATAACATTGTGACTGTAAAGTTTAAAACTACAAGAACTGCACAGGAAAATGTGTGAATTGTATCTTTCATGTTTGGATGGCTGGATGGTTGGTTGGATCGATTAGGCCATATACGATTGGAGAATGATCTTTAGCAAATTTGCCCTTTTTCAAAACTTGTCATCAGTATGCATAGAGCGTAAATATGATTTGTTTAGGATGTGGTAGTGTATTTTTCATAACTATCAGCTATTTTAAAGTGCCCACCCCAACCAAAAACAAAACATTGTCTTGCATAGTTAACTTTAATTTCGCCCACAAGGTTAAGAAAAAATTCTATCGTCCCACTTTTGTTAAAAAGGATAATTTTCTTGTTGAGAATTGAGTTAGAAACTGGATTTAGGTTTTAGTACGATGTCTTTATTTTGTAATGCAATTTCACGTGCCATTTCATTATTTTATACCAATTATATGTAATCAGCATTGGAGTTTGGAGTTTGATATGAAAACAAACTAAATGTATTAAAACAGGAGGATGGTTTCAAAAGAACCTGGGTGTCTGACTTGCCGAGTTAGCAACAGTCCTTTCTAAAGTCCCATTTAGAGGTTTGGAATTTTTTGTGCAGTTAAGTTTCCTCCTTTCATCCCTCATACGAAATTGCCTCCGGTCGTGATTCCAAATATTCAAAAAGAAGTTATATTGTCATACAGCTTCTGCAGTGAGTAGCTAGCATCCCACGTGCAGAAAGAAAAGGACAGCTGAAAATGCAAAAATTAAGGAGGCTCGTGATGCCATCAGGAGTGAAAAAAAAACCAATTCAGGAAATATTTCTAAGAAATCACGAATATCCCAATTGTTCTGAGAAGAACATCTTTGGAGCAGATCATGAACACAAGGATTCCTTGTGGAGTTGAGGTTGGCTCTCAAGTAAGAAGAACATTGTAACAAAAGATTGCTTTTGTAACGGTTCATTTGAACAAAGGAATGATGCTAATGTTTAAGACATTTGAACTGCAGACCACATTTTGGCAACTCAAAAGTAAAATACATGACACAGTATCAAAAGTTACCACTGAAAAGAAATTC
The DNA here is from genome assembly GCF_001949145.1 of Acanthaster planci. Next base: position 1,336,361 of record NW_019091410.1, read on the forward strand.
ATGTCAACTTCTGGGTGGTTTTGCAGGACATCATAGCATACAGTTTTTGACAACCCCACTCCAAGTCTTACCCGGGAATAAGCAGCATTATCCTGAACATTAATTTCACTGTGAGAGCAAGTGAACTGCTTATGAACAGTAACAGAAATCGTGAAAGTAGGCCTAGCCTTTGTGCACATCAACTTTCATCAAGAATTATGTCCTAGTCCAGTAAGTGAAGATTGATCGATTTAAATATATTCAAAAAAGCAGTCGGGAGCCAGTAGTAACTTGGGGGGGGGGGAAACGATTGAAAAACGGAGCGAGACGAGCAACGCAATAACTAGCCAGAAATATGATTGCGCAAATCTTTCCATTCCTGACCTTATGAGCCGAGTATTTGGAGCATTCATCATTGATCTTGCCGGCGTCATCAACAGTTAAGGTAGAAATCCTGGGTTTTTTTTCAGAACTTCCTGCTTTTTTTTTTTCATTTTGACCTGGAGTTTCTTTCATTCGGACAGAAAATACAAAGTACTTTTTTTTTACAGGCATGCAACTTTTCCTCGGATCAGCGGCTTTCCTCGTTTTACAAAACACAACATAAAGTCTTGTAATGACTGGAATTTCCTCATTTTGGTCAAAGTTCAAGTTTCATGCCTGTTTTTAATTTTCTGTCTCGATGTCCACAACTTTACTAGGCTTCTGGAGCAGGTTGCCTTATTCAACCGTATGGGTCCAGGTGATTGGGCCGGGACGACAGAACTTCAAAGCAGTAACCAGTAAGCAACACGCTCTAATGCTACTGGTTCAGAGGCGTTTGCGGAATGTCGATCATTGGATTTTTTCTAATTAATTTCCGTTTGTTTTTTTCTTTGCAAACATGATAAACATTCTTTTATTACCAAGTGTGACGAGTGTCTTTCATGTACATAAATGCGCTTTAACGCACGCTGAAATCTGATTGGTCATGGTTAATTGCACTCCGTAATTTATTTACTCTAATTGGTTACAAGTTTTCCAGCCGTTTGTTTAGCGGGATGTTGAATGTTGAATAGACGTAATGCGCCCTCGAAGGGCAGATTACATATATAGATCTACGCAGAAGTGTATTGTATTAAATTGTTTCCTGCAGGAACACCCCAACAAAATAATTCCCAATTAAGTGTCCATGCATCCCGCACCTTTTTTCACCTCCACAGCGCCCGGTGTAAACGGTAAAACTGTTTCCCTGGTAAAAATAAAACCTGCCCTGCCCCCCCCCCCGGTTGTAGCAAGTTGATTCACCGTCACCAGTAGCCCTACTAATGATCAGTCTTTGCCAGATAAATGCGTAAAAATATATTAGCAGGGGAACACGTCATTTTCATTTTGTGACAATAATTTCGACTTTGGGACTTTTTTCTGGAGGCACATTCAAAGAGCGCCACCAATCGTTCCAGCTAAAAAGTGGTGCCAGGTAGAGTGTCAACAAGTACAAGTGTACAGACCCGGTCTGAGCGCTAGCCGAATCTGACTCTAAGGTAAGATTTTTTAAATTTTACCCAACTGATGCCAATTTTTCATAGATCCTTTACATCATTTAAGACTTTTCAAATCGGTCCTTGTATTTAGGTCCCTGTTCTTCAAGACAGGTGTGGTTGTAGCATACCCCCATCCCCAGAATTGTGATTCTACCTCCATGGTTCGACGTCCGCCCCGCTGGATGGAAGGAGCGGGGCGGACGTAGGACACTTCTGGGGGTAGTTCCAGCAATCTGGAGTCTTTCCTCATGACGGACATAATGTACCAATTAGGCTACTTATTTCACAACTTCCTACCAGTTCTCACCCGGGATCTCTCTGCATGCCGCCACGGCATGCACGGGCTAAGCCTGCAGTGCCTGCATGGGGTGTCCTTCAGTACGCAAGTGAAACCAGAAAGAGTTCCATATACGGACAACACAAATGCCCGGTACACAAAGTTATGAGACTTGTGAACGCATCAGAATTTTCTCAGCTAAATTTATATTCACTTTTTAGGACATGTCACTTTCCGATGTCTGTTACAAACATTTGAAGGGAAGATTAGGTTGTCCATATATTGAACTCTCTCAGTGAAACCTAGCGAGTAAATGCTTATTTCTTCTTGGGGGGGGGTCGTCATGTGGTAGGATGGCTCTATAGAGGTGCTTGTGATTTGTCAAAGCTATCAGATGGGACACCTCCTGTAGAGCCATAGCATTAACTTGTTCCATATGCTGTCAACATGGAGGTCTGCGGGGCAGGTGTGGGGTGGGGGTTGTCATCACTGGTTGGCCAGGGCCAAAAAGTATTGTTAGAATATTGAGTTTTCACTGCTTTATGGCTTACCAGCATCTGGCATTAGTGTGGTGAAATGCTTTGATAAGCTCTGTTGAGGCAGAAAAACAAGTGACAGTGTGGTTTTGAACTACCTGAGATGTGACAGCAATTAAATACATGATTCATAAAATGATTGTGATCATAAAACAATAATCATTTTTATCATAATATGAGCAATTTCCCTCCTAATAGCTCAGAAGACACCACTTGACTCCAAGATGACAATTGTATCGATTTGTCTACCGGTATCTGTATATCAGTCAGTTCATTTAACAAGGACACAAATGGTTTCCTTGGGTCATACAGTCATTTACATGTGCAGGGTGTGAAGTGGAAAAATATATAAAATTTGTTAACCACTGTACTCATTGTAGACTTAAGAATGAACATTCAATTTTATCAGCTGCACTTGGTTTCACTTGTTTTGTCTTTTATCTTTTTGTACTTTACTTGCCTCAGACTACCGTATCTAGCAAACTAGTCATCCAGAAAGATCATAAACCGATCTGCTCATCAACCGGCTAGTCATCTTGAGCCAATCATGCGAGAAATCCAGCCCGGTTTCAGGCCTCTTACTGCAAGTATGTTCTAATCATGCTTTTGATTAGCAGGGCAGAGGTGGGTTACATTTGAACACTTCTGCATACAGAATTTAGCCTGCCCTTCATCAAACTCAGAGACATTTCCTCATTGCTATTGTTTTTTAATAGCCAAATTGTGCCAATGTGAGATGATGTACCCAGGCAGACCTCAGGCCAAATTCCGCAGTGGCTAACAGATAATCCTTTGTTACATTACATGGATTACATTATTTCTGTTTTCAACAAACTTGATTTTAGAATGGTTAGCCCCCAGAATGTATGTATAATTATGGAAAAACCGCATAAGTTTACTCAAATCCAACCAGGTGATCAGTCAACGGTATAGCATTATTTTGGAATGCTGTGGCCTCGTGGTTAAGAGCGTGGGATTCGTAGTTGGCAGGTAAAGCCGCAGGTTGCGGGTTCGAATCCAGCCTTGGGTCAGGGTGCGTGTGCCCTTGGGCAAGGCACTTTATCATTCATTGCCTCTCTCCACCCAGGAGTAATTGGGTACCTGTGAGGGCAGACATGGTTGTTGTGATTGATTCAGCCGCTTTACGCCCAAATGGCAGCACTGAGCTGTGTACTCCCCAGGGAGCTGAGATGGTATTTGGAATGTTTCATAGGCCCAATGAGCAGGGGTAATCATAATGGAAAGCACTTTAATCTTGGTTAAAAGCGCCACATCAAAACCTGTTATTAGTGTTTTTGAAATTTCCTTTTGCTCAAAACACAAGAGGATAAGTTCACATCAGTGCTAACCTTCTATACGTAAACTACCATAGCCCACCTGAATTCTTTCCGGTGCGCCATCCAAATATAATGCCCACTTACTTGATTAATCCATTCTGATACTGAAAGTCCAATAAACAAAATAGCTTTAGTGTTGTTTATTCTTTTGTTGGATAGGTTCACCTTTGACCCTCATGAGGTATGTGCAATTGTGTTTCCAACCTTGGCAGATGGGCCTCCTTGAAGAACCTGTTCCCCATTAAACCTGTTCATAAATACATCTTTTTTAATTCCATTGAAAAAAGTATTTAGTGTAAATTACAAGGAAGGTTTGACAACTTTTCAGTTGTTTTTCATGGTATGTCACATTCATAAATCTCTCATCTTTACTGGCCATATGGACAGAGAGATTGTGGGATTCCAAAATGTGAATTTCAATGTTTTGTAACTCGATACTTCTTTCACATGTAATAATACGGACACTTTTGGGATTACTTTTCAAACAGTGAACATTTTTCAAATAACTATGAACAAGTGATGTAATATCTGGGGGGGGGGATAACCCTTACCCCCCTGACTGCGAGGACGTGGATACTTCACTGGATATGGTCATAAAACCTATTTCTTTATTCATTGATTTATATACTAACAATTTGGCAGTAACCGAAACAGAATGATATTTATAAATTGTCTCTTTGGTTCCACTGCAGGCCAGCGTGTGACCATCAGCAGCATTGCCTGTGCAGTGGAAACTAGCTCGTCTTCCTAAAGTTTCTAACCTAAAGTAAAGAGAACGGTTGTTTTTTTGTGAGGTTTACCTAAAAGTCGGTCATCAGAACCATCAAAGTGTCACATTTGTAGTTCACATTTTGGGAAAAAGAATCTTTGTCAGATTTTGTTCTTTTAGACTGGATTTTATTGATCGAATGGTCATGCCAGTCCAAAGTTACTTTGAAGCCTTCCCTCATTCCACAATGTGATTCCAAAATGATCGAAGAGGTTCGATATATTGAAATGTTTGAAGGTCGCTGATGAAATAAGCAAGGAATGCAACACACCTTAAGCATGCGCGGTAGAAAGTGTCAACCCACAGCATAAAGTTAGCATATTTTGGCTTATTTATCATTTTTCATCTCAAGTAATGTTATAAAGAGTCACTGAATTTCGTTACTTGAGTCATTTTAAATGTTGTGACTCGAGTCAAGTCAGGAAGTCAAGACGTTGAGTCACTAATTTGTGGAGTCAAGTTGAGTCAAGTACCGAGCTCAAGTCAATTTAAGTCAAAAATTTTTGAACAAAATACAATATAAACACAACTACAGGTCAGTCATATTTTGGTATTTTTATTTTCTTTATAGACTTACAGAAAATGAATCAGGGTGACATGTTTCTAGCCAACTAAAATTTTGCTTTTAATTTTTGTGAGACTCAAGTCTTAAAAGCTTGTACTCGAGTCAAGTCTCCATGACAGATTCAAGTCGAGTCGAGCCATTTGGTCGCAGAGACTCGAGTCAAGTCATTTACCCATCGGGACTTGAGTCGAGTCGACAAAAATTGTGACTTGAGTCAAGTCATTGACTCAAGTCATTACAAATCTGACCTAGTGTTCCCTAGAATAAATTGGTGGAGACTGGTAAATGGGAACTATCCACTTTTAAGAAAAAGTTTGTTCAGTTTGAATTTCACCCCAACATCCGGGTTTCCTTTTTCGTTTTAGGAAGTTGCATTTGAAAGTGCATGTGGCCTCACAAAACTGAAATGCATACAAGGTCTAAATTAACTGAGCACAAAGGTCATAGGGATATCTTCAAGGAATCAGTCACCGGATGCATTTCAGCATTCACAGTGTAGCCATTGACCAGGGACTTTAGAACCAAGACAAGACCTTAAAATTGTGGATCCTTAAAGCATTTTAATAAACTGCATTTAGGAATGAAATTGTAGCCGGAGATTGAAGGCTTACTACTAGAATACGTGACTAAATTTTAGACTTTCATTCCACAAATGTCGGTGGTTTTTGCAATCAAATGAATGCTTTTCCTTTCTTTCACGCAGGAGATTGGTTGATGGTTACCATTTTATAAGAAGAAAGGAATTTTGAAGCTTCCTCGCTAGCCAAGGTTGCAGCAGGTAAAAGATAATTCCCTTCATCTTGCAACCGGTTACTTTTAAAGAAGTCTGAATAAATTATTTTTCAATATCAAAACAATTTCTGCAGCTCAAGAAATTATTTGCAAAAGCACATATTGATAGGTTGAAATTAATGAAGTATTTTCCATCTGCTTTTTGGACTGTCTCATTTTCTCACAACTTCTGATCAGCAGTTTCAGTTTCTGTCTCTGTTTACTGACTTGAGGTGTAAATTTGTTGAGGATTAAAGAAAAATCGATGGGCAAAATTCTCAACGTAGTTGTAATGGCTTAACAGATGGAGGCCCAAGACTCTTCCTGTGTCAATGGACCGATTTAGCCTGCTAAGTCACATGACCTAGAGTGGGTATCAAACATCAACAAACATGGCGTCCTTCCAAAGTGTGTCATAATTGTCATTTACCCAAAAGAATGCTGACAGTCGGTTCAATACGCAGACTACTGATGTGCTGAGTGCTATACCGAAAAGCAGCTTCATTTTGATGAACAATACAACACACTTTGCTATGGGAGGATGCCATATTTGTTGATGTTTGACACCCATAGGTTACCTGACTTAGTGGATGCAATCGGTCAATTCCACTCAGACAAAACAATTGTTAGGGTCAGGAGTCTGTACATCTTTACGACACCCAAAGAGTCACTGGACATATCACTTCAGGAGAAAAATTGTACAGTATTAATAATTGTAGAAGCAAAAAATAAATTATGAACTAGTCTGAAATTAAAACAGGCTTTATTCGTGACTTTGTGCCTCATGAAACAATATTCATGATAATAAGTTAAGGAAATTTAGAACAAGATATGAACACATACCTCTGAGGGAGTGTCAGAATTTGGAATAGTCGACAGCAATGTATGTATTTTGGTCAGAAATCGCAGTAGGTTTTAAAGTAAAGATTTGGCACTCCACAAGTGCACCGGGCACGAGCAGACGTTTCTCTTTATCAAGTCATATAGCAATCAGTTACCAGTTGCCTTAGGTTTGAGGGAATCTTTAAGTTTAAAGTTCATAATTTTGGTCATCCTTTTGAAATGCCACAGACAACCCAATTTTGCTACATTAATTTAAATTAATTGTAAATAGTGCCATCCAAGAGGCTGTGCTGATTCGAAACTACTTTCGTTCAGTGAGAGACACTTCATTCAAGACAATTCACTAAAACATTTTGATATAAAGTCCATTACCTGTTCATTCAGTGAAGATAATTAAATTACATCATTTGGTTTTCCTTCACCAGTTAGCGGCGTCAGCTGGGTGGTCCATGTTGACGCAACAGCTTCAAACGGCAGTTGCCAAGATTATACTGATGCCCAGATAGGCGCCAACCACAGCTCATGCTGAACAATTCCTAGAGGGGCGCGAACCACAGCTCGTGCTGAACGATGCCTAGAGGGGCGCCAACCACAGCTCGTGCTGAACAATTCCCAGAGGGGCGCCAACCACAGCTCGTGCTGAACGATGCCTAGAGGGG
>NW_019091410.1:1349532-1400087 GCF_001949145.1 Acanthaster planci
CGATTGAAAATGAACAACTCTTTAATTTTACAATTTGAGGAAGACTGAGAACTTCCACAGATTTCTGGAAAGAGAGCTGTTCCCATGGCAATGGTGAACGTCACTGTCTGTCAAATGGAGACCTGCTAAACAGAAGAGGGAGACGAATTTTAACGCTGCGGAACAAGAGTTCTTACCAGAATAATGACTGCCACGCAGAACCTCGTTAGCATGTAAACGTTGAGAAGGTACTTTTAGTGTTGCCTTTGCCGTGAAAGAGGACAGCACAGAAATTCAACGTGCAGAGAGAAAATTCCACTCCTTTTTTACTGGCACCTCAGCATGTTTGAAAAAGTGAAACTTCGTGTGGCACGCTGCAATATGTGGATTTCTTTCTTGAACATCTTCTCTGCAACAAAGCGTATTCCCTCGATTTAACCATCTTTTCTGGTTGAGATACATTTGTTGAAAACATCGTGTACAAGCTCAATCTCAAATTGAAGCAGTTTACCATTAGATAGACTCAACGTCTTGATTGCCCCTAGTCATGCAGTCCGGTCCTGGCATTCCATTCCAATACAAAACATTGCAGATCAGACTACAATATATGAACTGAGATTAAAGGATTGTGCGAGTTGGCCTACACCAGGCAAAAGAGCAATTTTCCCACTAATTTTTGGGCAGCCAAGTTCTTGTGTGAAATTCTGTGTAAAAAGTTCCATAACGGACATGACAAAATGATATGAGCTGACGTGTTTTGACTGGGTAATATTCCCACGATTTGCAATGTACAAAGTCGCTAAAGCAACTTCCAAACTTCTGTAAGGAGGTGCATCTTGGAAGGTTGGAATTGTAGGCCCCGCTTCAGGGGGTCAAAGGTCAACCTGTCTAACAAACCAATCAGCAGTAATTTGAAAACAACCAATGGGCATTTTTCTATGTTAACAATTGGATATGATTTTGAGCCAAATTTTTCAACAATGTTACCCCAAACAGTCTGCAGCAAATAGGTAGAGACTCATCTTAACCCACAGCGTGTTGGGGTTTTAGCAACTCCTGTGATCTTTACACTGCAAACTTAAAAATGTGTAATCGATGCGCAATAACTTCAAATGGAACTTTGCTGTTTTACCATCCTTTGCCTTCAAGTTATGGTATGGAACCAACCTGTGCTAGTCCAGTGCACGGTTAGTGCACCCTTTAAAGCCTGCCGATGACTGGCTATTTGCTGGTTTTTCTAGCATGTCTTGGTTCAAGATTACTGGCTGGTTGGTAGACAGAAAGGCTTGCCATGTGCAGTCTTATGGACGACTAGTTGGCAGCATGGCATGATAATTGGGCCCTTGAGAAGTCTTCTCAAATGTGAATGGCTGTCAAACAAGAAAACAAAGAAATGGAGTTGAAGTTGTTTTTCTAAAGTCTGCAGCATTGAATCTGAAGCTCTATATCGGTGGGATTTTGCCAGGAAAATCCAAATTCCAGAACAGTGCAGTCTGCCCAACAGCATCACACTCCATGTGCAGTAATGGAAGCTTGACTCTCTATCCATTAAAGTGAACCAGAAGTGGGATTTCTGTGACCAAGTCTTGTTTATCTTGTTCATCATTCAATTTTCGTTGCAAGGTCGTGGTGGGAATACAAATATATTTTTTGTATTTTCAAAATGTCTGCAGTTTTATTTTGACCGCCAGATAGTGGATCTAGGACACGATAGTGTGCATAATAGGAACTAACATATAAAAGTCTCTCACTCGTCCAAATAACTCTAACTATTTCAGTCCACTTCAAAAATTAACTGACCAGCTGGACGTCATTTAATGACACCCTGGATGCCCTATGCACAAACCCTGAGTGACTGGTCTGAAATTCTACGTAGGCTATTGTGTCGATATTTTCGCCACAAATTTCGACTTTTAAGGACATGTTATCACTTTATGATGACTACTAAATACCTGTAAGGGCTAGGGAAGATTATAGCAGACCAGACGTCCAAACACAAGCCTGGTACTGCTGATACCGCATTGGTGATTTGGCACAATGGTAAGGCATTGTGGGAATGGAAAGGGGGCAATGTTTGCTCCTTTTTCCCTCCCGTAATGCCTTTCTAACATTGTGCAAAATCACTCATGTGGTACTACTGGCAATAAGCCTTGCGGTGGAACTCTTTCCCAGTTCAGACATGTCAAACATAGCTATGCTCCGAGAACTCTTGGGTTTGTCATCCCAGCAGGGGTGGACGACGAGTCCCATGAGTTCAAGGGGCAATGTAGCTATGTGTACATGATGTAGGACGGTTAGTAGTAGTTAGCAGTATAGGTCCCTACTTACATGACAGTCGCCCCGGCCACGTAGACAAGCTGACTGGGGATTAGGCCTAACTTTATCGTGAAATTTTCACAATTTTCGGCCGATAAAAGACATACACATTAACGTAGTAGAAGGGCCCTAAATATGGACTGAACAGAGTACATTTGTGGAGCCATGCCATGGTTATTCATTCGTTTCTTGCTAAAATCAGATCTGTATCTTTTCCCAAGTTCAGCAGAGCCTTTTCCAATTAGGCGCCATAACAAGGAATAGCGCCCTCTGTTGATATTTCGAACAGCGCCCTCTATTGATCAAAGAAATAGCGCCCTCTATTGACAAAATAAACAGCGCCCTCTATTGATCAAAGAAACAGCGCCCTCTATTGATCAAAGAAACAGCATCGTCATCAGTAAGACGAATAGCGCCCTCTACTTACTACAACCTGCTTAAATAAAATATAAATAGCGCCCTCTTGTTTATGACAATTTTACCAGATACAAACGCTCTTTCAGTTAATATTGTAAGTGGCATCACACCACGAGTACTTACTAGTGATGCACGAAACCCTCAAGTGCGGGGTTTAAATTCTAGTTTTAAGAGTCTGATGTGAGGTTTCAGACTGAATTAGATGTTATGTTATGATCAGAACTCTTTCTTTCCAAGGAAACATTTGCGATACAACTGATCTATTTTTCACCTCGGGATCAAGTTAACTGAAAGACAGAGACATTTATTTTGTGCACAAATTCTGACTCTATTTCACCATGTTGAGCAGTCTGAAACTTCCAAAAGACCCGTCAGAAATTCTTTAAAATTTTTCTAAAAAGAATAGATGAAATATCCAGAAAAATATATTTATTATGCAAATAAGTTTCTGATTGTTTTGAAAAATAAGAGTCGGACTTCTGTATCCAAAGTTTTCATATAACTCCCTCCTCTCCAAGAAAAAAAAAACTAAAAAATGGAACAAAATAAAATACAATTCCTTTCACAGGTGTACAGTTGAACCGGCAACATGACAAAAAGCATCCATGGGACAACAAAATAGCCAAACTTGTGCCAACTTTGTTTTGGATCCACACTGTGGCCACTATAAAAATTTTTATTGGTTCTATTTCACCAAGTTTTACCACATAGGAAGACTCCTACCCTATACATAGACAAGTGATACCTCGATTCCCCCATTCTCCATAACATACCTACACACATTCCAATAACAATTATATATTTATATATTTATATATAATCATATAAATCACATGAACACAATAATTCATATATTCTTTTTACAAGAGACTCATAAGTGCGTAACAACCTGTCCACGTGTAATTCCTTATTTACAAAACTGAAAAAGGAAAGAAATAGAAAAAAAAAATTACTGCAACTTTCTCTGCTAAAAATTGGGCATTTTGCCTCTGGGAAAGGGTGTTGAGAATTCCGTCAGTGGAGATGAATATTACATATTGGCCACCAATCGCCATACACAGGTACAAGTACTGCCACTGGATTTATGTACAAGTCAGAAATGATTGAAAATAGGTGAGGAAGGGTCTGCTATTTAGAATGTCGATGCACATTCAGATCTTAATGAAACTTTAAACGATGCTACGTCATGGCTACAATACATTATCACATCCTCGTTGAAATTCTGGGTACAAATTTTGTGTTGGCCTATCCGTATGCTAGTAATATACTTGTAATCATGATGAACAAATCCTCCAGTGCATATATGCAAGTACATGTATTTAAAGTTACAACACCCTTACAAGTTTCAATCAACATCAAATACAATTCTCCAATTCAGGTTTTTATCTACAACACATAGGATATAGTTTATGTCTTAGTTTACCTCCAACAGAGTTCATGCTCTTGGATTTAGCTTTTTTTATGCCTCTTTAATTAACAGTATGCTCCAAGCTACAATGTCCTTCATCCAGGACAAATAGTTCCTCTATTACCCACAATGCCATGAACCTCGAGAAGCAAGTATGTAGTTTAATGACCGCCTCCCAGGTTCATCCTGCCAATAATAAATAAAAATATGTGAGTTCCTTTTTCTGCGTATCTAAGTATGTCGTCTTGGTTGTCTTTCATCAGTTCTACAACTGACAGGTGAAGAAACATGCTTCATGATTTCAAATCAAGTGCTGTGAAGGGGTTGTCTTTGATTTTCCTCAAGTCTTGCTAGTGAAGATTGAGGCGTCAATGAGAAAGTGGAAGAGATCAGTTCTCTCAACAAACTACTCACTCTCTCTTACACTTGTAGCTCATTCACTTTGTTTAAATTCACGATACTTCCACTTCAAGATATTTACTATCTTCATGGAATCGTCTCTAGGAATTTGGCCTGTGGGCCACTGTTTGAAATGAATAAAATATTTGAGATATGAAGAGTTTCTGCCAGACAGTGGCTCCACTCTTGCATGCTACTCCGGGCACTTCTGGAGGCAGGAAAAGTGTTGTATATGCAGTTACTCTCAGATCACATCCTGCAACTGGTCAGCGTTTACATCTCGGCCATATTGAAATGAGCAAGTGATGCAGTATACTATCTGTCTGACTGACATTTTGCTCTTTATTTCCCGTAGGCAGTACCCTTGGAGTTCTATTTTCCGGAGTATACATGAACCCAAGCCAGCGTGGTGGCCATCTTGGTCTGGTTGTGCAGTGTACACCACAGTCAGGAGATTTTAAAAAATAAGTCAAGGGCATCAGACTTTTTCTTTCTTACCATTCTGGAAAAATTAAAAATAGCAATTCAGTTCCAAACTGAAAAAGAAAGTCAGACAGGCTGATGGTTTCATTCCAGCAGAACTTACATCATTAAGAAGTTTTTTTTTTTTAGATTTGCATTACTATACAAGGACATACAGGTTTCTCTCCGAGATTCATCTAAACAATTTCCTAACAATTCTGTTTGATGAGAGAAAGTTCTATCAAGCTGTGGCAGCATGCAAACACTTGCATAATGGCTTTCTTCTTTCTTTTTTTTTGTCTCTGTTTTTCTTCTACTTAAGTTACTTATTCCAGTTATTTCTTTTCCGGTGTTCATTTTATTCAGCTATTGTTACCTCCTTGATTGCAAAGTTGCATATTCTATTACGTTCTTCAACACACACACACCATACAATTATGACGATTCTCTTAAAAAACAAATTATGTACAAATTACAGCGTGACATGAGTCTGAGATGTTTCGTGCCTTACTGTTTTTGAAAGGATTTGGGAGCTAGTTTCCGTTGAGATGTACGGTATTGGGATACATGCAAGGCCAAGATTTATGTTAATGATAAATACCTGTGAATCCTGCAATATGGAAGATACGTACATGTACACCTAACGCGACTTCCAGTGACTGCATCGGGCATATGAAACACAATGGTGGTTATTGGCAAGCACAGTGAAGCGATACAGGGTGCAAGACCAGAAAGTCAAAGACAGGACAGAAAACTGCGATTCAACCCAGGTATCTGACTTGAGTTTCAGCAAGGATGAGTTCTGCATCTTAAGGTGTGCCGCATCTAGGCGTGGCAAGTTATCTTATGAATTATTCCCGTAATTTTAACAAGTAAAATACATGGCCGAACATCTAACCGACTTTAGATTTTTGGCAGAGCACTACTTATGAATATTCACATGGACTGTAAGCAAAGGTCCAAGACAGTTTGTTATGAATATTCACATGGACTGTAAGCAAAGGTCAAAGACAGTTTGTTATGAATATTCACATGGACTGTAAGCAAAGGTCAAAGACAGTTTGTTCACATGCAGTGTCTAAAATGGATGTCTAGAGACTGACCAGTGCAGCGTACTGTGCTTTGAAATACCTCCTGTTGGATAACCTACACAACGGCAATCGATGTCATTTGTAAATGATTCAGCAACTCTTGCGGTTGGTTTTTTGCCCAAGCTACCTGGATTTGGCAACTGCCTGAATTCACCAAAGACCTTAGCTGTGCAACGTTGTTGTGAAAAGGGTCCCATAGTCATTTGGTATCCATCAGTTCTGGTTCCATTAACCCTAACCCCCTAGGGTGTATGTAAACTCGTATTAAAATTGGAGCATTTGGGACTGTTAGGGTTAATACACTGCACATCAAGGTACTCAATTCTGGGGGTTTCAGGCCGGATCACATCTAGGATTTACAATTAGAATTCCATGGTCAACTTTTCTTTTTCTACCATCAATACCAAGAGTCTGTGCTGGGAGTCTGTCCATTCATTTTGAATCTTGAAGACATTGACAATTACCATGCATCTATGGGTTTAAACCAGAGCTAGGACTGTAATGTATACGTGCATGCAGAACTCGTGACTTCTCAGTCTATGGAAACTGTCAGCGAGATAAATTGACACCGTGAACAGAGGCATCATTGCAAAGCCAATAGGACTCTTTGCAGTTCATTTTTTTCACCCCGTTCAACCAGAAATGTCCACTTCACAAACGGGGACAGGGTACAGTGCTTTCATCAACTTCTTTCTCGGTGACAGCGGTAAAATTTCACACCAATCCTGATCTCTTCCAACCATCGCTGGGCTCAGTTCTGTTGATGTTGCAAGGATTCCAACACTCACGGTGATGTTGTCAATGGAACTAATTCATTTGGACATGTATGATGAAAGAGTTAAAGGGGCTTACATACAAATAATTTCCAACTTTCTGCTTAGCATCTTTCAATACCAAAATTCTATGCTACTGATTGTTTAGCTAAGCGTTAACCATTTTCTAACTGCTTGCAAGTAACGGCTGCGCTGTTACATGTAGGGGCCAGTGAATTCTTTACAAGAAAAAATGGATGAATAGAATCATGAAACTTCAATCTACCCCCAGCACAAACCCTGGCATGCGGTAATCTTCTTGCGTCCTCTGCACACACATGAAAGCAAAAAACTATCAAGAGATTGTTACGGCTGCCTGACGATATTTCTTTGTCTCTCTTCTTGGGAGGCTGGCCACGGACTCTGCCTCGCTTAGTCCTTTTTCTCGTTGGTCTGGTAGGTGTGTCTATATACCTCTTCGATGGCCCGGCACCACTCTAGCGCGTGACCCTCTGGGTCGATTAGGTAGTAGAGCCGGTTGGGCTGTATGGATGAAAGAACGGGGGGAAAAAAAATATCACGACTGGCCGGCTCTAGACAGTCTTTCAAAAACTTCATGCTGGATGATGTCTGAATACACAAGGATGTCCTGTGTCGTTACATGGAAGACGTCGTAGAATAAAAATATTAACTGCTTCAAGTGGTATAGAAAAACTAGCTAGCTAAATGTGATCCATGAAACATCCTACTTTTCCTGAGGTTTAGCTGCAGGAAAACGGAATGCTCCACAAATCACCAAGGCAGGCTAGTTTTACTGCACCACGAGATAAAGCAGTCAATATTTGTTTTATAACATCTCTTCTACAGAGCCTGCTCGATTTTACCATAAACGGATTAATTTGATCTGAATACAGTAGCAGGTGTGCTAATTGATTGAATATGAAGAAATCTGTCGAACATTTACCAAGGCTCTTCAAAACTTACTCTTCACAAAGAATGATTGAACCTAGCTCCGCAGTGCTAACAGTTCTTAATGCAGGCAATGTGCAGTGCACTATATAAGTATGCACTTGTACACAATGCCATTGTGGCTATGCATCTGGTTCTGTGGTTGCTAGGGGTAGAATACTGTGGTTGCTAGGGATAGAATACTGTGGTTGCTAGGGGTATAAATACTTTTGCTTGTGAAAAGATGGCAAAAATGGCAAACAACATGTGACAAGCTCTCTTGGAGTTTCAAAAGGCCACAGTGTGGTAAGAGATGTCATTTGAATTTAAAATGTAAATGTCTGTTTGGGTGCGAGGCCAACAGCTTCCTCATAAAACGTGCTTTTTTGTTTTTGTTTGTCTACTCACCGTGTGCACAAAGTATGTCTTGAAGTTCTTGACCTCCACGCGGAGATGAGGAGACCTGAAAAACAGAGTGAATTCTATTTAATGGGAGCACATTGCAGCGCTTCAAATTCCTGGTTTACAGCTTATTCGCGGCACAACGTTACATCAAATGCTGGGAAATTAGCTACAGTGTAGCACCTGCACTCTGATCTCCAGAATACACCAAGTCAATGATCACACATGCTTGACAAAACTCGCTTAGTACCTGAGGTCTGAGTCTAAATCAGTAAAAGAGGACTCAAGTGCTATTGATGTGATTTAGTACCTTAACTTTATACCATTAGCACTTGAGTGCATCAATGATACCAGGTTTTTTCAATGTGAATCATTTTATTGTTTGGCTACGTTGCTTCGTGTAGCCTTTTTCTGGACAAGAGGTCCGGCAACAAGTTTCCACCGGAGCATTCCCAAATTTCAGAGGCTCCAGATCTTGAATTTTTGACCCACCATGGAATTTCTCCCTTGAGGACCATGTTCTCAGGATCCACGTAGTACAGGTGAGGTCCTTCTGTGAGTAAGAACTGCCTCCTCCTGGCAAACAAACCCTGCCGAAATAAAAGGAGACAAAAACACAACGTTTGCTGAGAAGTCATCACAGGACTTGGGCACGTTAACACCAAGAAGTAACAAGTCAAGTGTTAGCGGACGAACTTTCCTTTGTCCAGGGCGGTTTAGTATTCCCACTACTGTTAACACAAACTCCTGGAATGGAATTTTGATGGCTTGTCACCAAAGCACTTAACAAAAATCCATAGGACATGCCTGAAAAAAAAACCTAAGAGGGTAAAGCTGGCAAACTTGGCTCAATTTGGGAGCTCTAAAGAGTGTGCCCACCTTTTGAAACTTTCAAGGATTTTATCAAGTTATTAAAAATAATCTGGTTTTTGTTGTTAATAAGCTGCAGTTTGGTGTTTTGGCCAGGCCTCAACTTTAGCACTCGATCAGCATTCAAATTCTAGTAAAAAACTTCTACAGGCAAGTAGAATGCAGTCCGTAATTTGTTCGGTGGGCTAGTCAAGAAACATCAACCTGTCTGAGTAAAACTTAGGTCACAATGTGCATTTTGATTGCACAGTGCGTGTTCTTTATTATGAATTGCAACAGATTTTAATCCTCCACGTTTAGACTGTTTTCGAAATTGACAGCAAGACGCCACAGTAGAAAAATAAAATAATTTAATTTTTAATTTTTTTTTATTTGACATACATTTTTTTGGTGAAAATAATAAAAGTTGAAACAAGCCTGTCAAAATAAGTTTTGCAAAGCAACATCTAGTGAGATTGTGAAAATTTCTGTAGGCTGGTGAAAAATAAGTTAATTTGCCCAGCCGGTCAGTTAAAAAACCCTTCAGATCAAGGCTTGGTTTTGGCTTTCAAAGTCTTTTTAAATAATCTGTTAACGTTCAAACTCCGCCCATCAAAAAACTTACCCTCCTCTTGTCCATGGGAGCCATCTTCAGGATCAAGTTGCCGTCCACAAATCGGTGCCACTTACATTCTCGCCTCTGTTTCTCTAGCAGGGCGGCTCGCTCCTCCGACGTGTAGGGCAGAACGTACTTGGGCTTGCGCTGCGACCGATCTTTGGTCTGTTGCCGGTTGTTCTCGTATGTCTTGATCTGGCCCAGGAACTCGCTCAGGGGTGACATGTCAAACTCGTCAATCTGTAATTTGGTTCGAGATATGGGGGATAAGTTTCTTTTTTGGGGGGAGGCCTTGCTTTCTCACGCACAACATTTTCAGTTCCGTTCAACAGTTATTGCAAACGATATAGCAATAACCTATCTGATCTGAGCTGAAGTGCGCCCTCACTGGCGAAAGAAAAACAGATGGTACTAAGTTTTCAAACTGGGTTCTTACAACCCTTTGGTGTACATGCGAAGACCACGTATTCCAGACTAAGCGTATTGCGTGTATTCAGTGTGCTGCTTCAAATGCGCATAAACCATGCACGCCTATCCCGTGAGTGCACACCAAATGGCTGTCACTTTCATTTCAAAACACGCCCTCTTTTGTTCCTGCTCCAAGTGGATAAGGTATTCTTTTTTTCTGAATTTAATCAAATTATTTAATTACAGCCAGAAATAAAACCACAAAGTGCCCACGGAAACTGTTAGCTAGCCAATTCAGCCTTTTCTCATAGACTTGACAGGCAGTAGCCAAGTAAAGGTGCTCTAACATAGCTGTTTCTTGAGGCCAAGTCGGTTCCATTCCCGGGTGAAGTGCATTTCTATTGGGATCCAATGAGTCCCATTTGGGAGAATACAGTACCAATTTGTGCACAATCTGTTGAAAATTTCCCACAGGCGGTAACTTGTCTGCAGGTGCACGAGCTAGAGAAACCTGTGCAAGCATCTGTGTGCCCCAATGCAGCTCTAACGAGTAAGCAAAAAGAGCGCCCTCTACAGTTCCAACGCAGTGACCATTAGAATGGCCAGCAAAGTCATGCCACAAGGGGAGTCAGGGGACCCTGCCAAATTCGGCCAGCGGAAGACTGCCGTAGGAGTCTGGTTCCCCATTTTTCACTCACATAGAGGTCGCTATGAATCTCCTCGCCATCCACCACCATGCACGGCTTGAGGGTGGGTGGAGTCTCGTTGGGTAGGTTGTCCCAGTTGACGCCCTCAAAGAATGGGTGGTCCTTGAGCTCTGGGAAGCCTCCACAGTCTTCGCACCCTATTCTCTTCAAGGGGTCTAACACCTGAAACCAGACCAAGACAAGGTCCCTCGTGATGGCTACATGTCTACATTTAACCACTTGCTGCCGGGTGTAATTTTAAGTTGCATGACATAAAACTGGGTGATTTTCAAGATTTTCCATTTTCAAAATTCTTCAAA
Organism: Acanthaster planci; assembly: GCF_001949145.1. Next base: position 1,360,586 of record NW_019091410.1, read on the forward strand.
AAATCATAGCTTCATTTACTGGATGTTTACATCCACACAAATGACTATCTGGTGGCTACTCTAATCTGACAGACAACATCTACTGACGCCCAAGTATTTTAGCAAGGCTTGCGTCCCTGTAAAAAGAGCCCAGATTTGTGCGGTGTTATGTAACTTTCTTTTGTTCCCGAAACTGGCACACTGCACTGGCGGCTTTTCAATAGGGGCCAGATTAGCGTGCAGCGGTACTGTATCGCTCATCACTGGAGTGCTGGAGCGCTTTTGTCCCCGGTGGTAATCCATTCCTGCTGAATGCCACACACAGCGGTATAATCTCTCAAAATAATGACAGATTTCCTCCAGTATTGACAACTGAAAAAATGTTGGCCATTCCCAGCAGCTCGGTCTTTTATTCCAAGTACAGTCTTTTGTTACAAGGCCCAGCTCTTTTGTCTGGTTTCGGGCTCCCCGGTTTTGTGTACAAAGCTCCCCAGCAGCATATGGTTAACACAGAAGTACAGTTGCTCACACGCAGGCTCTATGTTGCTTTTCTTTGTTTTCGAGCATTATTTAAAATTGTAAGTGAAAGGTTATTTAATAAACTAATAATGATCAACTAATGTCTAGTTCTTGGCCAGTCTTCCTCAAGTTACCAGCCTTTATTGCACCTTGCATGTAAACCGACCTCATTTTTTTTGTTTCTTCCTTACCAGGAGGGTCTGGTGCTATGTGACCAATAGACTGAGGTTGTAAACTGAAGCCGTAATTTTGACTTTTGGATTTCAGTGAAGTTTTAAAAATCAAAGAATTTGGGCAGTTTGAATTGAGACTTCAGTCCATATTTATGCACACGGGAAAAAAAAAGGACAAAACCTTCCAATTTTCCGACACAATATTTCCATGACAAAGCTCACTTTACTGAAAAAAGAGAGATCCTTCACAAGGGGGCATGAATTACCATTTTTCCCTAACCCTACTCGGCCATCATCTTACTCACCAGTAGTCTTGATACTAGGTCTTTCGCTTTCTCGGGGAATCCCTCTGGAAATTCGTACTCTAGCTTGATGATCTTCTGAAATATCATGTATTCATTGCTGGAAAAAAAAAATGAAGAAAAATGACGGCGTAAGAACATCAGACTTCATCTTCGGCTCTTTGTCGGGATTGTCTCCGGTGTCCCTGAAACACGCTAACAGCCTGTTCATTGTTGTCATGAGCTTCCGTTACTGAAGGACTGTGCTGATATTTGCTGTCAATGCAGGTAATCCCAAGAACATGACGTCCAGTCGAACAACGCCATGTTGAGGGTGCGAATACTTATAACGATCTACGAGTGGGCTTTAATGCAAAGCCTTTGGGAGAAAAAAATGGCAGGCTTGTTCAGGAAGTACTTTGAATGCAATTCCTCAGTGGCTGAGCCAAATGGTCTCTACGGAACTGTTGTTCAATTCTTGAACCAGATTGGATGCAATTTCCGGCCTGGCTTGTGCCACTTTGGTGACTTCTCTCATCATTAATATGTCATTTCCTCTTTGTTTTTGTTTTTTTTGTCTGTCCGTCTGTCTGTTTTCCATTTGCTCTAAACCCCCCCACAAACTTGCCCAATTCTGTCTTGGAATTTTCAAAAATAATTTCTATGCAACTTGTTCCTATTTGTTATTGACAAACAATGCCACTTAATGCCAACGCATATTTTTCCTGTTTTGGAATAATTTCAGGGTGCTTACTTCCCTAATATGACAGCGGTCTCTAATTAATGTACAAGTTTGTAAAAAACAATAGGTGGAAAATATGAATGGACGGTTTTGATTCAATTTTACTTGAACTCTCTTCAGCATTCCTTGATCTGCCAAAATCTTTTGCAATACAATAATCAAAAAAGATGACAATATTGGGATATTAAACCCCACGTACAAATTCATAGTTGTAAAGATGACCATTAAATATATTGTTTCCTAATAAATATGAGCTGTAAGTATGAACAAATGCATGTACAGTGTAGACCACTGGTTGCTGATGATATTGTACTTTACTTTTACTTTGGTTTTGGTATAGTCTCTTGGAGCTTGGCAGTAAAATAGTGTACAAATATTGACTGCTCCGAATGGTAAATAGTATACAAATATTGACTGCTCCGGATGATAAATAGTATACAAATATTGACTGCTCCAAATGGTAAATAGTATACAAATATTGACTGCTCCAAATGGTAAATAGTATACAAATATTGACTGCTCCAAATGGTAAATAGTATACAAATATTGACTGCTGTGGGTGGTATAGTAAAACTAGCCTCAGGTAATCCATACTTGCCTCAATTTCATGAGGAACGTGTTCGCTAACAGGTCTAATTTCACTGATTGCTCTGCATATTTGCTGTACTGGAATGGAAACATTCTAGTCCAAACCGTAGAGATTTTGGGGATGAGATATGCACTGTGGCTTATGAAACAACAAATACGTTCTCACCTTGCTCTGAATGGGGGCAAGCCCGCTAGGAGCTGATAAACGAGACAACCGAGGGCCCACAGGTCAGAACTGATGGAAAAACACAGCGGAAATTGATAAAAATCAGTGTCAATGCAAGGATCCTGGATATCTGACTGGCTAATCTGAACACAAATACCGGTATAATGCACCAATGGTGACAGAAAGCAAGTATATAGCACATGTATACTGCAATAAGCCACTTGCGAGTTAAATTTGAATAAAATCTGGTACACTGCACAGAAACATAACAATTTAAATTCCCCAGACTAAAGGCACTGTTGCTATACCTTGTGATTCGGGGCAAGCTTTCGCATAGCGACCACCATCTCTGGAATGGACTGGTTCCTTTGTGCCTTATCCATGGAAAACAGTGTATTGGTGCAAGGCGTCTCTTATGTAACAAAGCAAAAGCCTGCCCCGAATCACGAGATATAGCAACAGTGGTTTTGGTAAGGAGAATTCAAGCTGTTTTTTTGTGTTCATGTGAATTTAAATAACTCAGTGTGCTAGATTTTACTCAAATTTAACTCGCAAATGGCTTATTTCACGCCTGGCACCCATTAACAACATAACAAGCTTGTTCATGTTCAGTTTGTAAGCATGCTGTGGATAAAAGGGAGTTTGAATGCATCCAGTAACATTTAAGACAACTGTACATGAGGCTATGAGCCTTATTCAGCAACCACCTTGATCATGCTCCCAAATCCACATAACTTACTTACACAGCTTACAAGGAAGGTACCTGACTATTTTGTGATGGTTCCTGTGCTGTGCTTTCAAACCTACATGTACTTTTCACTGGTAACTTTTAGGCCATAATCTGTGAATCTACATACTCTTGACTCTATCATGTCAACTCTTACCCAATTCTCACCAAAGAGTCGAAGTCCGTGTTTGTTTCACACGGATCTGGATTACGATCAGTGATCCGTCCTTGGTTTACAAACACAAATACTTGCCTCGTGGATGGTGGGAACCAGTGTTAGGATCGCTGATCAAGATCCAGATCCGTGAGAAACAAACAGGCCCCTACAATATTTGATTGGATTGCCTCAATAGGTGGGGGCCTTTGATAGCATTAAAAAGCAGGTATTTACACTTTTCTAAATGGATTCATCTCACTTTGTAAGCCCTTCCCAATTTCTTCCTATTCAGACCCTCCCCAAATCAAGGAAGCGTCCGTAAGGTGACTGGAGTAAAATTCTTGGGGCATTTTCTTAGAGGGGTCACTGAAAGTAAATGAAATGCGGCGTATACACACCGTAGGTTGTGCACATTTTAAAAATGTCAAATGGGGGGAGGGGCATTAAGGGGGCAGACCCTTCAGCTGGGGGGGGGGAGTAAGTACCCCCATAGTTACACCACTGAGTACAATACAATGTAGCATTCCTGCGTCCATACACGTGTGTTCTGACAACCATGTCTTCAACACTAGTTATTCTCTGCCTATCTCACCTTTTCATGGCACACTTCTCTGTTAGTAATTCTGGTGAGACATACTGAGCCGTGCCGACAAAAGAATTTGCCCGTACTGCAAATACAGAAAATAAAAAAAGAAATCTGCCAAGTCACGTTTTTCCACATTCTTAAATGGTAGACTAAATGCTCTCCACTCCTTTGGACCAAACGGTACGCCCCATCCGCACGTTTGTTCTATGTGACCTGCCTACATTGTAAGCTTACTTTAGTCTCTAGTCCGGCCCCGCAATCATTTTAAACATGAACAAGGAAAAGGCAAAACTAAATTTCCAACTGCAAAAAAAAGGGACTTCCCCACTCCAGTCACTGTTGACTCCAATGCCCTGAAACTAACCTGACACAAAAACACAAGGTTTTGAGTGTTTCTTTCTTCCCCAAACGATTTTATTGATCTTTTGAAGATGCCACTTGTTTTCAATCATCGGACAGCAGAAACTGACATCCCTGGAAACAGGAAATGCCAGCAAATTCTTCCTTCTTTTACCTTCAGGAAGGATTTCGGAAAAATAGTAACGCCACTGATAGAGTTAGATTTGAAAGGAAGAAGGCCCCTGTAACCAATGAAAGCCAATTCTGGAGGAATGGATCATTCCCCAACAGCCAAAATTTAATGCTTAAAGTCTTGATTCCAGTTGGTATGTACATGTAACTGATGACTGAAAATACAACCATGTGCGAAAAAAATTGTGCATCAGGCTTTTCAAACGGATTTTCACTATTCTTTCTCTGAGGACATTTCCCAATAAAACCCTCCTTCTGCATATACGTGTCCTTGTACACCCAAGGCAACAAGGCCACACATACATCCAGTTGGAGATTTTATCCAACTGACGTCCGACTGAATTTTCCCCAAGACACTCCAAAATCTTGTAAATCCGGGAAGTGGTTCATGGAAAGTTTCTGAAGGACTGACAAAGATGGAAGCTCGACCATCACTACACCACATGAGACTGGACACCCCTTGAGAATGAAAAGCACACAGGTTAGGCTGTTCGTTTTTTTGACACAGCGGCTGATTTGGGGCAAATCTGGAAGGTCCCCTTGGGGGAGGGGGGGAGGTAGTTTAAGGTGACATACGTTGGTAGAAGGGGAGGGGAAAGGCTTGGAAAAATGCAGAGCAAAGCAGCTGCGTACCTTCTTTGGCGTTTGCATCCAGAATCTTCACCGTTCCAAAGTCCGTGATCTGTATATGCATGTCCTCATTAAGCAGGATGTTTTCTGGTTTCAAATCCCTTCAAGATCCAAAAAAAATAACACAAAGATATCCATGAAAAACATGATGATTATCTTATCCTGTTTAATTTGAAAACAGCATCTGCTGTCCAAGGAAGTTTAGGAACTAACTGGATGGGGCACAGTTATCAATCACTCATCTTGCAGCTAGCCAGAGATACAGAGAGAATCCAATCTTCTTCCTGGATAGGTTTCCTTATTAGTTCATAAACAGCAGTACATCTTTTACAGGAGATATACACACATGCGTTAGGTGTTGTCTGAAGGACCAAAGCCATCTTGACAGTGGATTTTTTTGGGGGAGGGGGGAATTTAGAGCGACTGTTGTCAAATGAACAAAAATAAATCCGGTGTGGACAGCCGGTAAAACTTTCATGATTGTTCATAGCCGAATGTTGGCTTCTTCCATGACCAGGACCGACGGTCTCCCACTTTTTTGATATGCCCCGCCCCCAACTTTTTGCATGTCTATAATGGAGGGGGGATTGGGGATCAGTCTATTAACCCTAACCCTCCTCAATCCTCCAACAGGTGAAGGATTGAGGAGGGTTAGGGTTAATGGCCGACACCTGATGGTCTCATAACTGGCCGGAAAATCCTGAGAATCTAAAAATCCTTCTCCTGTCCCCTCCCTAACTCCCACCACGGCAAGTTTGGGACTAAGCACCAAGCAACAATACCTGTGTATGATACCCATGTTGTGAAGATATTCCAGTGCTAGAACCACCTCGGCAGCATAGAACCTGGTCGCGTTCTCATCAAAGGAGCCCAGCTTCTGTATGTAAGGGAGCAACTCTCCCCGCTGAGCTAGACTCAGGCCGAAATCTGTCGATGCCAGTGTCAAGGGTCAAATTCAAGTCTGCTGCTTTTGAAGACCGACATATTCTTTATTTGTAGGTGTGGAGCCAGACCTCTTTTTCACAAACAAACACATCGGCTTGGCCTGTTACAACAGTCCAGTCCCTTGAAGGAGATGTGTGGCCATAATAATATCTACAGTTCAACCTTGTTAATAAGAGCATTGTTGATACAAAATTCTGCTTATAACAAGGAAATTTTTGGTCCCAATCCTTTCTTTTTCATTGTTTTCATTCCCTGATAATACAAGGTTCCTGTTATAAACAAGGTAATTTGGCAAGTCCAAAGGACCTCTTATTCACACAGTCCAACTGTATACACTGCATGTTGGCCTTTGGGTATCAGAGAGATTTTTGTTCCTGTTTTTTTATAACTACCTGATGCAAAAATCTAATCTCGTGAATTTATTCTTCGTCTGTGCTGAACCAATGTTAATTTCTTTGAGCAAGCGCAGTACACTGCAACAGCAAATCCGAGCATACATTTCAGTGAGTAGGGGGCCTACATGTACGGGGAAGTTCTGTACAATGTAGATGTACTTCGGGGGGGGGGAGGGAACTGAAGAAGGCTGAGAAACCCTTGATCGGCCTGATGAGCGGGGGTAATCATGCATGTAATTAAAACACTGTTGATCCTTGCTACAAGTGCGGCAGAAATACCTATTATTACAGCTAGTATGCATATTGTTTGCGATAGGTTCAATTGCAGGAACACGTAGCTTTGTGCGGCTTGGAAAAGCCATCATGTCCAATGCTACATCCTTCAGGGGTTAGTCAACATGTATCAGTGATTTCTGTATTCCCTTTAATAAGTTTCGGAGTTGTCTGAAAACAAGTCCATTATCAAAAGTCCATGGTGTGGGTAGAGATTTCATGCCCCAGAAATCTGCTAACCCCTTCGGCATGCTCAGTGCATTATATCCACGCAGAGTAAAGGGATTGTCAAAATGTGTAGGTAAACAACATAATTAAAATGACGACCTTCTGTGCAGAATCTGGGCATGTTGTAAACAGGCCTTGGGCTGGGCCTACAAAAACAGCTGCGGATAACATCAACACACTCTAGTGCATAAGGACACCACAGGCTCGGGCTGACCTCCGGTGACCTTTCCTGCCTGGTACAGTCTGGCCACAAGGGGACATTTATAAACAACCCAGAATTTATTGAGGTCCAATTCTCTGCACCCCCCTCCCACCACCAGGTGAGGCTATCCACCAAACGCTAGGTCCCAGTCAGGGTGCTATGCTGGAAGCCATGCTTCTGTGCACTTCCAGACCCGGTTGCATTCTTAACCTAGATATGCTTTTTAATGAGCCTGTTGTTTTTCTGGCTTCCACTGACACCCCCCTCCAAGAAAAACACCTCTGGAGATTTACTGTTGCAGGAGTTTGCAACATGCGCAGGTCGTATTTCACGGGCCGGTCTACAGGCCTTTGTGGTGAGGAGCATAAACCCCCATGTGGGGCGCACACACTGAGGTAAATAATGTAAATCTAGGAATGTGCGGCTACATTCCTGACCTAGATATGCGAAATAACATCCTGCCTGCAGTCGATTCTGGATCGCTTGAAACTATGCCCCGTGTACATACAACGTGGTCTAGGCTGGGGTTTGGCGCAAAAATACCCTCATGGACTGTTAGTAGAAGTGGCCAGAAAATAAAATGCGGAAGTGTCATTTAAAACTGGATACAGCCACATTGTATCACTCATCTCTGTTGCTTTCTGCCCCAGTAAACCAAACCAGAAAATCCTTTGCTTCTCTGAAACAGGTTTCTAATCCTCTACATTGTCTAAGAGTGTTGAGTTTTGAGTAGCACCCTTTTGGGAAATACATGCACAGTGGAAAACTGGAACGCTGCCAACAAGCAACTGTAGAGCTGAGTTTGAGAGTGCCATTATGGGTCATCCAATCCTGTTCCACACAATTTCTTTACACAATCTGAAATGGGGAACCCCTCTGTACTTATTGTCCTATGTTGTGGCCGACAAAACGAAGAAGTGCCCGTAACCAGGAGAGACGCTCAGTCTGAACGTGCAGGACGATCTTCTGAGCACAAGTGCCGTCTGACGCAAACACATAAACTGTGAAGTTCGGCAAGTTTACACCATACGCATTGGGGTAAACATAAACTTGGTCACTGGCGAGGGCAATAAAATGTTCACATCCTGCAGCTGAGAACGTCCAGAGTGTTCTATTTCACAAAAACCGGGCTGAGTCCCAGTTTCAAGTGAACTCCTCATGTGAAAAAAAAGAAAAAAGGGACACTCTGTGCTTTGTGAAAAGGACAGGGACTGCGTGAAAGCCGTTCAGTTAGGCAGTTAAAGCCAGCCAAAGGATACACAGCTTCTCCTTGTCTTGAAAGGTAAAGTACAACTTCACGAAGAACGGGTGGTCAAGTTTGCTCAAAACTTCTCGCTCTCGCATGACGTACTTCTCCTTCTTCTCCCGGAATATATGCCGCTTCACTAAGACTTTGACTGAACGTAGCACATCAAACGAGACAACAGTTTATGTATGTAAAGCAATATTTAAGCAGTGAATTAGAGCGGCTAACTTGTACATATTGTGGTTTCTATTTTACTTCACAGCAAAGTTCTGGAATACGTGAACACAAAGTATCGGGATGCTTTCAAAATGAAAACCACATTCATAAATACCTGGGACAGTTTTTCTATTCTTGTTGGTCAAAACGCGTCACGTGACTGTGTATTAACATTTGATAATGCCCGCTGAGAAGTGATAATGCCTGCTGTGTAAATCACGCGCTGGCACGTGGATACGAGACAGTTTAATCGAGTCTGATTGGTCAGGAGTCATGGAGTCAGGAGTGTGCATGCGATGTGCCATGTGTGCACCAAGTTCACTGCAGGGGATTCTATTGGACAACTTATAAAAGGAACATTCTATAAATGGACGGGGGTGTTCGGGAAAACGAAAGTAAAGTTTTAGAACAAAATTGTTGGAAATCTGTCATATGTGGACTTTTTAGAATGTCTGAACATGCTAAATAAAAAGGTATATTCTATGAACGGGAATAAATACATGCATGTGCTTGGCCAGCCTTAAACGAACGTTTCAGACCTTGCTCAGGGGAACAAATGCTGATAATGCCCTCGCCCAGTCGTGTCCATTCTCCTGAGCCGGTCTTCAACGCATGTTTAAGACCGGCCAAGCACATATTTATTCCCTTCATGAAAATTCCCCAAAATATGAAAATCCTGATGACTCCTCATAAAATCAACACAACTAAAGGATACGTCCACTTTGTGGAACTGTTGTTATAAGTTATATCAATGACTTCAAATTTTCCTGTTACTTTTCACATCAAACTGGCTGCCGCTAAAGCACTAAAAAGTCCCCTCGCTTTCCAGGCAAAACACTTCCTTTGCCATAAATAAATGTCCCCTGAAATTAGTGTTGTATTTAAGTCCAGCGCAAGTCCCTGTAAGTCCATCACAAGTCATTCAGTCTTAAGCCAATTCACAAGCTATTAAAATGAGCTGTGACGGAAGCATTCCTCTGTCATTGGTCACCCTGTTACTTATGACTGGCCTTATGAAGGGACTTGTGACTGGACTTGTGAAAGGACTTGTGATGGACTCAAATACAACATTGCCTCAAATAGTAAACTGAGTGCACTTTTCACCAATACTTTGTCAGTTACTTTATGCACAGCTGCAAATGTACATGTACAGCAGGACCATGCCTTTAAAAAGCAGTTCAAAGGAGGCTGAAACAAGGAGAAGACGGGAAGTGTACTTACTTGCATATTTGTTGCCCGTGGCAATTTCAGTAGCAAGGACAACCTGCATTAAACCACAGAGTGAAAAACAACCAAGATGGTGAGATTGGAAACCTTTCTGGGGTGTCGCATGCCATTAATGAAGCGTGCACTCTGGTGCTCAGTTCGTTAATGGCCGGTGGATTGAAGAGAGAAAAAAAAAGAGAGAGGAGGGGGGGGAAGGGGAAGCTGAGAAGGGGATTTCAGTTCTCTTCTTCAAGTTTATCACCGCTCCACAGCAAGCATCAGAGCGCGATGTTGTTTTTGCCAAAGTGCAACGCCTCCGGGGTAAGACTCTCACAGGGAAGGACAATCGGTTTCAACATTTCGGTCCGCACAGAATATCCGGCGATCTTTTTTTGTTCCTTTTCCTTTAACTCGGGCTGTTGTCTTGCTCGGTGGCGAGGGCAGTGGGGGATATCACGCAGCAGGGATGAGGCTCGTCTCTGCTCTTAGATTACGAAAGCTTCACAGACACTTGAGATTTTGCCGTGGAAAAAATAGCATGAACAGACGCCTTCTTTAGGAAGCTTGTGAATTTTTTCGCAAGCTCTCGGACAGGCCGCACTGAGTATACATATGTAAGTGTTACAAATGTACGTCGGTGCTAGGGCAAACCCGTAATTAAAATTCTTCAAAGAACAATTCAGCCGACAGGTTTTCATTCCTCTCTGCATTTGGTCAACTGTACTGATCCTGCCTACCGCTAAACTGGCAATAACCGGAATACATGTACATGTAGCTCTGCAACATTATACGTGGATTCCTGAAAAACAAAACCATGAACCCCACAGCACCACGTACTTGTAAAGTATGGGTGCTGTGGGCCAGAGGTCTGTATTCTGTGTTTCTGAAAAAAGAGTCGGGGGCTAGACCGCAGTACTGGCTTTGGCTGGACAATTTCCAACATGTTCTCTGCTCTTATTCATGTATAGAGCAGAATACTCCTGGTGAAAGTGTCCCGAGAGCTTAGGGGTTTCAACTTGATATCAAAGTGTCCACAAATACCGCTCCTTATTCGCAGACTCAAACACTTCATGGACATCCATTTTGGTAATATTGTTCTCAGTGAAATTTTCTTGACTACAGAGGGTTTGCATGGCAACCATCTTGCAGGGCTGTGCTTTTGTTCCACAGGGTATGCGCAAAGGAGGTTTCCCTGTGGACGAAAAGAAACGCCCTGCAAGATGGCTACCAAGCAAAGCCTCTATAGTACTCACACTGGTGCATGAAATTACTTGTACTCATACTCAAACTCTACGGGTTGTTATTACATGTACCTGAAACACTGTGAATTGATAAAAAGTACCAACGTCCGTACGTGTACAAGTTGGACTTTTAAGGTCTTGGTACAGTACTTGTACACAACAGTGTAACTGAAATTTATCGGTAACCCGCGAATTTCTTCCCAGGGAACTCAAGTCATGAGTTTTCATTTCTCAAAATGTGAAAAAACTTTTCCCACTGTGGGAAAAAGATACTTGGGCCTTCTCAAGCACGCGGAAAAACATTTGCCATGCCTTGTAAATGGGTACGTCAACATGAATTCTTCTCCAAAAAAATACATGTAAAATGCCCCATTCAATTTCAACGAGACATGAATGACACAAATATCTACAGGGTTCTAGACACATATAATGTAAAAAGCACACATTATTGCAAACCTACTGTTGATCTGGTGCCAAGCCCCAAACTGATAAACAACATTTTCCGCATAGCAATCATTGTGCAATCAACTTGTTTACTTCAACAGCCCAGTGGCCCACACTACCACGGCTATCACAATATTAGTTTTCAAATATTTATCATAATCAGCCAAAGTACCCATACTGCACATGTACAGCCTGTTGCCAAGGACAACTAGACAGCTGTCAGATATTTGTGTATTAAATGTGCATATGTCTCTCAGCACAGACATTGTAATGTAATAAGGTCATTCTATAAATTATGGGTCCCATTTTTTTCCCGTCTGTTATGTCTGGCATGAGATTTTTCAGAGTTTAGAACTCACTGTGCAATTCCAAGATTGAATAAGTACATGTACAGCAAATGACCTGCCAAACAAATAACAATAGTTTGAAATCAATTTCTGTAATACAGTACATCCCTTGTCAAACATCTCAGATGGTATACATCTACATGTCAGAGGTGTCGGGGTGGAAAAATGTCCCCCTTTGGACCCTAAATTTATAGAATGAGCCAAGAACTGTGGTTAACAATATATGCACTTGGCACATAGACATCCGAAGCATTTTCCAGAAGATTTGCTTCGATCAATATCTTGTAGTTTACTTCATTTAGATGGATAATCGAATACTAGGCTTGGTCTGTTCCGATAGAGATAATACAATGTAGTCCATCCATGAATGGACATCGGGGGTAGGGGGAGGAAACAAAGGAATTGCCTTCCAACCCCCCAGAAAAACCGAAAAAGACAAAATGGGAGAAAATGCAAAGAAAAATATCCCCTCCCCCCTAAAAAACCTGCCATTTCATTTGCTTTAGTAACGGTCCATTACATGCAGCCAAGCTAGTTAATTTATCTTTTGTTTGATATCGGATCAGGAATTACTCAGTTTCGTTCTTGTAGTCGTCATTACAGTACAGTAGTCGTCATTCGTGCCTCTTGAAGTTCAAAGAAAAATGGACATTTTCCACATTGGGCCATTAGGGGGGGCGAATCAAAGGTGACAAACTGGACTGCTATTTAGAATTCTGAGATTACATGAACTCGTCCGCACATTTAAGGCAAAATCAGGCAGAGAAAACAGATCTCAAGGGCACGGCCAGGGTGGAAAAAAGACACTGAATACACTTTAAGCATTCGGAAACTGTCACTGCACAAATCTTACGTGTGACCCAAACGGGATTAAAATTCTAATTTTTGAACAGACAAACAAAGCCCACGCAGTGTGTCTCAAAGCGACAAGGGAGTCCAAAGTGTTCAGTATGAAAGTGCAGTAAAAGCCCACATCTTTCGGGGGGGGGGTCTGGATCCATTGTTACAAAAATATTCCCCAAACCACTAAGACTAGTGTTTTCATCGAGACCAATTTAGTAATTTCACCTCAACGGGGTCTAACTTCTATTTTATTAAGAACAAACAAAACTGAGGCTACTTGTTTTCATTGGACAAGTGACCTGAGACGTCTAAAGTCCAAATCAAAAATCTCAATATTTTTGGGACTCAATCCAACCTGATATTCCTGCAAACAAAGGACAGAAACCTTCCACTCATATGTTTTGCCCAAGGTACTGGCGAGGACTGCCCGCTACTCAGTTGTGTTTTTCCCGGCCCCTGGGGAATTCAATGATGCCTTAATTGATCAGTTGTGCAGATTTTTGCCAAGCCCACTCCGGAGGCCCGGGTTTCTGAGAATGGGGACGCTCGTGATCCGAGATTGCCCTGAATTATGATCGTTATGTGAAGACCGCAGTTGTGCTGTGTCGTTTTTATTGCTCAGGTAATATTGAGGGGCATGGGCTTGTTTTGTGAGACAAAGTCACGACGGGGCCTGACACATGATAAATGCAGGACGGAATCACAATAAAATTGGCAAGCCAATGGGGGGAAAATATCATTAACAAACTGCCGTACCGGTGTACAAATTAATCACACACATGACACTTATTTTTAAACAAACAAAAAAATCCAATTACAAACTTTGCCCAAATGACCCAAATTTGAAATGCGAAACCTGTTTTTATAGCGTCTGAAACTTTTACAGAACCTTACATGGAAAAAACATCTGCCAACAATGTAATTTAACAAGCATCAGATTCTTAGAAACATGGTAACATCTGTAGGAAGTCTAATTTCACCCACGATAAGCTGTCGATCTCGTTTATCAATGGATTAAATACCAGGAGGTACCATACAGTACATGTTGCATTGGATGGTTTGAGCACACGGCCAGGCCAAAATGCCTGCTTACCTAAACTCCAACCTGTACAACACGGTGGCTTCAAGCTGAAATGTATCAACGGTGTCAAAGTTTTGCTCCATTTTAATTTATGCAGATACCAACCCATGAAACTCTTTTCTTCTCCTGGCAAATTTCACACATTACACGTACATGTACATGTAGGCCTACATGTACCTCTCTATCACAGAGAGATCTCTAATTTCTTAATTACAAATTTTTAGTCGTTCTGCTTTGAATCTCAAAGTTTTTGCTTGAAGCCTCAAATCAAGACTGCTTTTTTCCTTCCAAAAACATTCCTGCTCTGAAACCGGCTTTTAGTACTATTTCTGTTGCCTGATGAACCAGTCAATGTCACCATTATTTGATTTCACTTTCTCCATTGATTAATTGAAAATCACTTGGTGAAAACAAAGATTTTCACTGAGAAGGACCGGGGAATAGATATAAATGTCTTCCACAAGAAATCTCACAGAATACATGCACGAAAAAGTGATTTTTATGCTTTTTACGTACACTAACACTATCTTCCTCTGAGGAGCTCCAGCCAGACGACTAGAGCTTGTCTGCTTTTTATTTAAACTTGTGTCAAAAATAGCCTAAGGAAAGAACAGTCTGCCATTCAACTAACCAAGCCTGCAACTGGATGATTAATAAATTGAAAAGACCAAACGATAATCTTCAATGCACCAATACAGGCTTATAACCTTGAACATCGGTTGCCTGGAATTTGATATCGCATCTTCCTGTTCACCAGTGTTGACAGTTTAACCTTGTAAGGTTCAAGCTTGCCAGGAAAATGAAGAGCTTTCAACGAGGACAATTTTAGAGAGTGATGCATCAAAAACATTTATCTGTGTGCCTGTGCATTATTTTAAGGAAAGAAAGTGCACAAAATGAAAAACTAGATGGATTGAGGACAAGAATGTGAAAGACGATTAAAGATTCCTCACCTCTGAGTAAGAACCCTCGCCCAAGATCTTGCCAAACTTGAAATCTTGCCGCTGCTTCTTCCTTGGGGCTGTCGTGGCTGACTGCCCTGACTGGTTCATGTCTTTGGCCCCGGGTGTCCCTGCTGAGGGCCGGCTCTGCAGGTACTCGGAGCTCGTGGAAGGGAGGGAGGACGAGGTGGGAGTGGCGGCGGCGGGCGAGGAGGAGGGCGACGCCGAGTCTCGCTGGCAACTGGTCCCCGCCGAGACGGTCCGGCTGGCTGGCGGCTTGATGCATTGTGACTGTGAGCGCCCGTTGGTTGCTGACTGGTCACGTGACTCGCCCTCGCCACCTCTCATTGGCTTCCTCGCTTGCTCCTTAGACTGTCAAAAAAAGAAGTACTCTGGAGTCTGAGCACGGTACTCATAACCAAACAAGCCCACTGCGCGATTATGTTAAGAAGTGTGAAGGCCGAAGGCAGCCATACAACACTCCGGAGGATACAAAGAACTTAATATTCCCCTGGAGCCCAGGCAAAACAGCCCGAAATGACACAAACAAGAACATTCCAAAAACACACATGGAAATGTCAATTACACAATTGCGGAAAATAACAGACCTAGATGCCACTCAGCACACAAATATTTATTTCTCAGACCTGAAGTTTGTCACCACCTCTTCATGGCTTTAAATAGCCGCTAAGCCTTTCAAATTTGATATCAGTGGAGATATAGAATTACACGCGTGTATAAAGACTACATGTACAGTGTATGTACGAGTAAATCTAATTCTGGCGGTTACTTTAGACCTTGAAAAACATTGTCAGAGGCACCTGGAAATGTTTGAGCAAATTACATGTACATTGTAGACTGAGTGAAAATATATGTGATTAAATGTACATGAACGCCAAACACATGGCTGCTTGAACCTGGAAGCAGATACATGTAACTTGTACTGTACCAATAAGATAATGTCTTGAGACGATGGGCCAATGGACCCTGCCTACATGTACATGTAACTACAGGAAATTCACCTAATAATCGACTTCATGTTACACAATCAGATACATGGAATTGGAGTGAATATATCGACAAAAAGTGCCCTAAATACACATTATGTACATGCACGAGTACAAAATCCATGCATGTATCAACCCTCTTGGCGAGCTGTTAATTTAAACAACTTAATTCCGGAGGTATGGCTTCAGGAATTTCCATGTACCCTGTAGAAGACACGGCCATGTGGTTAGAGGCGAACCACAGACCCTGTGTTCAGAGCCATATTCAGTTGGGAATACTGCACAACAGCTGCTGCATTGTAAGATTACAGGTGAAACGTTAAGGTATACAGGTGTACACGTACATGTATATCTAATGTAGTCACTTTTGCAAATGGCTTAGTCACAAGGGATACTGTACAAGTTTACAGTGTACAGTCCACCTGCGTTCCCATCACACATTTTTTTTTGTAAAAACAACCGCAGCCGAGTAAAAATAAAATGGATCAGATTGCCTGGTGAGTTGATGCCCCTGCTATGGTAGTTAGCCTACAGTCATTGAATTGGCTGAAAAATGGTCTCGGAAACTTTGGCCGTGTCCGAAACGGGCTTCCAGAGCTACGGCTAGGTTTATTGTCTGCGCGTCTCCATGCATTTCCAATGGAGTGAATACCAAGACCTAGCTCTAGACAAGAGATTCAGGTGCAGCCTTTGTGCAGAGCTGAGGTAGTTTTACAGAGCCCCAATTAATCCAATGGGATTTGTCCCAGCACCATGTTGCAGAACTACTGTAAACAAAACTGTAAAGTGTCTCGTGCAAAGAATGGTTCCCTGACCCCTCTGTGTGTACAGTGCCTACATGTACATGTATACAATGTACGTGCATCCACACATACATGTATTGTTATTATGCGACCCACTCTGCGAAAATAATTAAGCCGCCAGAGCCACTTTGGGAGTTTTTATTTGTATTGGAAAGAACAAATTGAGGTTTTTGTTTTGATGTACCACTCAGTTTGGAATCCTGATGAAAGTGGTTACTCCGTGGTGAAAATGCAGTGGGTTCCTATTAATCTGCACTGTGCAAAATTATACTAAAGGACTTTTTACCGGTACCCCAAAGTGGCTCTGGCGACTTAAGACTCATTTTCACAGAGTGGGTCACAGGTTTTGGTGGCGTGGCATCATGCACCTTTCCATAAAAGCAGTTGCCGCTTCTTTTATTGAAACGGTCAGAAACACGAGCGGGTTTTGTGTCAGTAAAACCGGTTTTTGGTTGCGATGACGACACTGAGGAAATGCCGGCTGTGTTATGCCACCACTCAAGTGGCATGGCAGCCGACATTAAAGACACTAGACCGTGTTACATTTGTCCAGTCTGAGGACGTCCACAGGCGGACTTACACATGTACATGTACCTAGAGTGAGCATTCATTTGTTTTTGTGCAGTTAAGAAAACTTGGTGAAATACTCATTTCTCTGGAACTGGGCACACTATTTTCAACCCGATTTTTGTAAAAATGTTTCCTTGACTGTTTCTCTTTTACTTCAAATAACTCTAACCCAAGAACGCCTCCAAACTTCTTTTTCAGAGAAAGGGAAATGTCCCTGTGGACATGGGTACGTCCACAGAACGTCTTCCCTTCCTGCATCGTGTGGACATTTTTGTTCACTAGTCCAAACTACAACTGTTGGTAGGTAAGGTACACGTACATACACGTACATGCTGACATGTTGACAATGATGAATCTGAACAGTTGAATACCGCACTGCCCAATTTAACCACCATCTACCAAGAACATGCATGACCTCGGAGGCATCAAGAAAATGCTGAACCATGTGTTGTCATGTGAGCTACATGTAAATGTTTTCAAGTCTGTGTACGGTATATTTATGGGGGGTGGGAGATGGGAACAGTTTTTTTTTTCAAGTGTGTACATGTAGATAATTGCGCACAACCTGTCCACATTACGCCAACTGATGAAAAACTTCCTCGTGTTTTGATCCCGACAAAGGGGGAAGGATCCTCTAAATCATCCACTGATTGAAAAAAAATAAATTCTCAGAGCAGGGTAGGGATTGTTTTCCAGCTTTTGTCTCGGGCGATTTTTTTTGGGGGGGTCCAGACTTAAGGAGGAAAAAATTCATTAAACAGACAGTGGGGTCGCAAGAAAACAATACCTGGAAGTGATCCGTTAATGAAGCGATTTAAACAAAATATGAACCACAACACTGAGCGTGTCCAAAACATCAATTTACCTTTACTTCCAGTTCATTTTTTTCATTATCTCTGGTGGCTGTCTTGGGAACAAACCTCGCGTGAGAAAATACGGCCTAGTTTCTAAAACAGGGATGCATGGATCTCTCCAATTAACACGGCAAGATACCAGAAGATGCAATAAAACATTCACCCCCAACCCTCCCTAATCCTATGAAATCCAACAGGTTTTTGAGGACTCAAGAGGACTGATAAAGGACTATCTACAAAATGGACATGTAAGGTATCTCCTCGTACACACATCATTGGTATTAGATAGGTGTACACTGTACATACTGTACATGTACATGGAAATGTGAGCATACAGTACCTGTATGCCCCATACATGTACTACATGAACAAGAGTTTACTTGATACCCAAGCTAAAATACAATTTGTCCAATATCCAGGCTGAAAGATTTGGAAGAAATCAAACAAATTCTTGGTAAAACACTTCTAGTATCGCACAGTGCACGACCAGGGAAATCTGTGGTGGCATGAGAGTTTATTCTTGAGGATGAACTGAAGTCCTTGAAATATGATCCATGTTTTAATACTCACTAGTAGGGTCTCTTTGAGTGGAAAAAGCCTCTGAGAGTTTGAGGCTAATGGTCACTCCTTGTCGTTTCATAATTCAAACTGCAATTACATGTATCAAGGAAATAGTGCTTCCATCATTTCAAAAACGGCATAGACGGAGCAGATGGAAGATTTGACCCACAGCATTTTGCGGGTGCTACTGATGCCGAGTATTTGCCAAAGATTTTCGTTCCGCTGCCAAGAACACAGTATAGCAGTTTTCCTGTTGCTAGGAAGCTGCAGCGAGCATAATAGTCCCACTGGGACGGTTGAAAATTGACAATGTTCTTTCCCCGTAGGGACTCGTCCAATTCCATGAGCTACTTCGGGATTGCTTAGAAAGAATATCCTGCTCCAAGGGGTAAGATCCATCAGCCTTTTTTTTTTTTAAAGCCTTCCCCAGCAACTGCCTCTGATGGTGAAACCTTAAAAGTTTGAGTAGTCAACTGGAGGGCCACGACTGACAGCGAAAAAAACATCCCTCACGGGTCGCTGGTGGTGTGGGGGAAGTTTTTGATGTCATTGTTTTTCACCAGGTGTATTTGGAATCAAGGAAACGGATCGTTAGCTATTTGGCCGGGGGCTTAATTGACGCAAATTTGTTACTTCTCCATAATTTGATCCTGTTTTCCACAGAGTGGTCACCATTTCGCTGGCACCAGCAGGTACTGTCCTTGGACTAAGGGGGGAGTGGGTAACCCCATATGGCAAAACAAATTTGGGTACTTTGGTACTGTCAATAGACAAACAACTCTACCTGATGTACATGTACATGTACATTGTACATGTATATCGAGATACAAAAAACAGCTGCTTACATTAAAAAACACCGAATGGCAGGAGCTGGTCGATACAGTAGGTCTTGTGTTGCGCCCCCACAGTCAACCTGACTACATGATGTAGTCTACTGGACAGAGGAGGCGGAACACAGACCTATGTTTGATACAACTTTGAGCAAATGCACAAGATGTGTAGGCGTGCACATGCACCTTTGGAACGAGCTTACCATTCTACGAGCACCTGTCTAGTGCAGAACTGTGCATGTGCACGATCAAAGCAAAGCTCTGCAAAGTCTGTAAATGCGGGTACATACATCTTCCCGTTACATGTACCGTAGTTTGCTGCAAGCAAAAATGGACGTGCAAATTAAAGTAAACATTGGGAAAGCAGTGCTTACACATGAGAAATGGTACTACAGCACATGTACAGTGTACATATTTGTGATCAAACATTGCGGCATAACAGCAGAATTTGTGGTATTTGCAGGTGTAAGCGTGTGTTTTGAATTGACAATGAGCAATTCTTGCCACAGGGGCCATAGCAGAACATGTACAAGTATACGTGTACTGAACAGTGAGTTAGTAAACATGTAGGCCTACATGTCACGCATACGTGTACAAATACACTGCGCGTCCATCATAATTTGCTGTAGCGCCAATCTACGGTGGGCAGGTGCCAACACTACCGTAGATACGGTAATTACCCTCGTTTAACTGGACGTGCTACCCGCAGTCATCCCGAGGACCTGGCGAGTAGCGCTGTAAACAACAGAGTTCGGTGTAAGAGCTCGCCGGCCACAGAATTTAATTAGTCTGTCCTCTACCTCGTGGAATCGCGCCACAATTAGATTGGGCCTTTAAATAAGGCTTGATTAATCTTTCAGGTGACAGTAAATCGGTTATGTTATTTACCTCTCTCAGCTGTGTTGACCACAAGTTTAAAGTCCTTTTCATACAAAGTTAGTCTTGCAGTTTGTTTTAAGCTTGTTTTCTCAAAGGGTGTTTTGGGGTGAGACATGTACATGTACATGTACAAGAGTGTGCATGCCAACCAGCTCACACTGCTAGCCTTATACAATTGTAACATGTACTAGTACAAGTACATTGCCAAAAAGACTATACAAACTGCTTGACCTGGTTAGCTCACCTCCTTTCAGGTCAACTAATAGGCTCCATTCAACTTAACAGGTTCCATGCAGGTTAACTAACCTCCTTTAGATTAACAAACCTGCTTTCACGTTAACTTACTTCCTTTAAGGTTAACTAACAGGTTCCATTCAGGTTAACAGGTTCCATGCAGGTTGACTAACCTCCTTTCAGGTTAACTGACGTCCTTTCAGGTGAACTAATGTCCTTTCAGGTGAACTAACGTCCTTTCAGCTTAACTAACGTCCTTTCAGCTTAACTAACAGGCTCCATTCCGGTTAACAAACCTCCTTTCAAGTTAACTAACCTCCTTTCAGGTTAACTAACCTCCTTAGATTTACACCTTAGCAATATGGGGTGTATATTCATATGTAAGGGTACACTTATCACCATCATTGTTCATGTTGTCTGGAGTGATTTTATTGTGTTAGCACCCTTCTCATTACAGGAATCATCCAGTTTCTTTTCCAATCATTTTTATGAGCCCACAAAACGTACCCTTTTCTTTCAACCACCTCACCAACAGAGAAAATACACAGGAAAATGATGATGCCCAGTTCCATTGACACATGTACATGTAGCTACATGTACTCAAAAGTGCACACAGGTTGGTAAGCCCAGATTTTTATTCATTGGATTACGAACACGAAGGTAAGGGGACTGAAAATAAAATAAAATAAAACTCTAAAGTTCCATTCTTCCCCAACAATCAACTTGTCCAGGGTCAGAGGAGAAAAAAATAATTCAGTCCAATTTTTTTTCAAAACACTTAAAAAAAGGGCGGGAAAATTAATGTCAATTTTGTCCTTTGTTTTTCTAAAATTGCAATATTCGGCGGTTTGTAATCCTACAAATAAAACATGTTGGCCTGAGCCCTGTGGCATAAAAATACCCGGTAAGTGTACAACAGACCCCAGTCCTCAGACAGGTGAAGGACAACATGAGAGCTGTCAAGGCTAATCACAGGACATGTTTGTCACCAATGTGGTGTAGTAGCTGACAACATGTTTATGTAAATACCAGCTACATGTACATCCAATTTCTACACACAAATTGTCCGTCATGTACATTTACAGCAATTAGCCATGCGTGTTTGCCTGCATAATAATAGCGACAATGTGTTCTATTTCACTGAGCTGAGGAGAAAAACAAGTCAAGTTAACAATCCCGGCAACTTGCAGACAGCTACATGTAGTGCTCAATTTACAGCATTAGTTCCTGAGTGTAGCTTGTTTTGAAATAGCGTGTCATATACCAACTCCTACCTGTGTACACGGTAGGCAGAATGGTAAACGGAACTACAATGATTGAATCATGCCCTCTGAGAATTTCACGTAATTCCAATAACATCCAGATCACTCAACTGTCGAAATGTTTGGCGTAAACATCAGGTTCCCCCGGATTAAAGACACACACTGAGAAAATCTCTTGAAAGTTGAGTTCCAGCCGTATGTGGGTACAGCACCAATGTGTTTAGCACCAGTGCCGTGCTCTGAGCACGCACAGTTGGCGCAAGAACAGTGCACCTATCAGGCTGCAATGAAAAAAAACTTGAGCATTTTACAAACCATCAGGATATCAGTCAAGACTAAGATTCACTGCCTGAACACTGTACAACAAGTGAACTGTTAACAATATTAATAACAATTTATTCATTTATAAAGCACAAATTTCGTACAGTATGTTCAAATGCACTGTACAATGAAGACATTAAGTGTGGAATAATGAATACATTTAAATATGGTTGAGCCGATGGCATACAAGGGCGCCTCGGGCAGCCGCCAAACGATCCACATTCACCAACATCAGTAAAGGGGAGACAGTAAGAAGCAGTTACAATTTTTAGAGGTGGGAGGAAAACCCCAGAGGAACAGACTGTGTAAAACCCATGGAGTCAGGCAGGGACTGAAAACCCAATCCACTTATGGACCGGGCCGGGAATCCAACCCGGGACCACAGAGGTGGAAGGCGAGGAAAGAACTACTGGTACCTTGCCAACCCGACTTCCCAAGGGCATACATGTACAGTACACTTGTGAGTATTCAAGTGTACAGCTCTTTCCTCCACAGACATGCACACTTGCTACACTGTACCAGTGAACGGTCAAATTTAGACAAGGTCAGCATCTGCAGAAAATTAGACAACCGAGCAAACAAAACAAACAGCATTTTATAGGATCGGACAGCCCAAACCATTTTTTTTAATGACTTCTGAAAAAAACAACGACCAACAGATGTTTATCGTCATAAACAAAACTCCAAATGGCATTGAAATTTTGTTGGGTAACACTATTTGTAAGAACCAGGGTTTCCCCTGCCTATTAAAGGGTGAGGCGGCCCACCTCACTGATTTAAGTGACCACCTCAAGCTTTTCAGTTGGGCTTAGCCACCTCGCACTTAAAATAGACAAAGATGTGAAAAAAAAGCAAAATAACTTGGATAGTTTGAAACCAATCAATTTGAAATTGTTCAGAGTGGGAAAAGAGGGAGACAAAATAAAAGACCGATTTATTTCAGAGGGGAAATTTGGAATAAATGTCCTATCACACTACATATATACAATTTATTTTAGGCCTTTTTGAAAGCTCTCGCTTTTGTTTTAGGCACTAGAATTTGGGCAACATTCATCTGACCACCTCACACACATCTGTACCCCGGGGGAAACCCTGGTAAGGACATTGCTATTCAGAACAAAAGAACTTCAGTATTTAAACAATGACACTGTATACGCAGATACTTTTTGGCCATACTTTGAATCTAACGGTTTACAGTGAAGTACTGCAATTAATGAATTCACATACTGTACATGTGTGTTCTTCTGAAGCATCTTGTTCATGTGCATACAGGCACCAAATGAAAAATAAACAAAAAAATCTCCCTGTATACATGCACAAATGCCCAACAAAGAAAAATTTACATAGCAACATTTGCAAAAACAAATACAAAATGGCATTTCCATTGTAAATTCTTGCCTGTGAAAGTACATGTAAATCTCATTCATTTCCTTGACAAACATGGAAGAAAATCTCATACAGCTGCAAATTCTCCTGTGGAAAATACTCGAGGAGTCTGTAAATTTGTTAAGACAAACAACCCAGCTGACAAAGCACCATGATGCATCTAGTACCTTCTTTGTTTTACTGGTCCACCTCCTTAGAGCCACAGCCAACATCCTGGCAAACCTCAACACGGCAAGTCGACTCTTCTTGCTGTTGGCGCTGCTACAAAGTCCGTTGTTTACGGCTGCAAGCTCTGAGTGACCACACAAACAGCTGGGGGAGCCAGTGCAGACCAGCTGGGCGCTGGGGCTTTGCGGGGCGCCGGCAGGCTCAACGGCTCTTTGCAGGCTGTCAACGGAGCTCATGGAGTCATGAATCACAGCCCAGAGAAAAAAATATTGTAACTGGGTTCCCAATTTTCCCTTGATAGGTACCACCCTCCAGACGAAAAAAAAAAAAGAAAAAATTCAGTCACCCTTCTGTTCCAGACCTCCAATAGGCTCCAGCTGATCAGCGAATGATATACAGTGTTGAGTCAGCTCCACATGCACTACGAATGTGAGCCGAGGCGGGCTTGTTTACAACAAAATCGAGCTGCAATCTCATTGGGAAGATCCATTATTCCGGAAGGGGGGAAGGATGTACTTCAGTGCTGGGATTTCTCATGTGGGTGGCTGTTTCACAACAGTTTTGTTTCTGTGATTATCGAATGTCGATTGGGAGAAAAAAATGCAGAGGCATACTGTACATTGTACACGTACCAACCGGGAGGTGTACGAGTACATGTTGTGCGAGTACATCTGGGTCCTGCACCATCAGGCTTGGGGGGCCTAGGTGTCCCTATTACTGCATAATGGAGCGCAGGTGACTGTTTTCATAACAGCACTGTTATTTTGCCAGTGAGGTTAAGAAATATGATGAAATTTCTCCTCAATACACGCCGCCCCGTAATCAAAACATGTTATGTACGGCACATGCTGAGATAATGGGTATCACATGGAAAAATATGGACATTGAGCTCGGGTTCAATATTTTCCAGGTAAATTCTTTTGTGCTTTTTACTTTTAAGGTTCAAGAACAAGGACAGTAGCTGTACATGTACAAACCTGTATAGGTAAAGTACATGTACATGTGTGTGCATGTGTGTACATGTGTACAATAATATGCATGCTATCAATATTTTGTACTAATAATGGCATTTGACAGATCAAGAGGTCTCAGAGGAGGTCTGGATTCATATTTTGCGCAACTTACAATGTACTCTTCCTTCTGATTTCTATTATAAGAAATTATTCTATTATAAGAAATTACTCATACATGAATGAGCGACATTTCTTGTTGGCTATATGCACATGCATATCAAAATTTCCAGGCTTTTCCTGATGCATGAGGGCTCTCTACCGAGATGCTATTGCAACAGGACACCGTTCATTACAAGGAGTTTCCTGAACCCAAAATTTGCTACACCGAAAATATTTTTGAAAATCATTTCACTTTGTTTTACTGGCCTACCATCCCACACTTCAAGAACAAAACACCAATGACAAGAAAATTTAAGGCAGCAAACAAACTTTTGGTGCTGGAATGACTGCAATTTCTTCCTGGAATGACATCATACTTTTGCTCATGAATACGCCAATCTATACAATCAGCATAAAACAAAAATGCTTGAAAGTTCTCCTTCAAATGGCAAAACGATAATTGAAAATAGGGGTGAATGGAACACAGTTGTGTATATTCAAGGATTTCATATAGAATTACGGTACATGCATGTACTTGTACATGCACACTTCACAGACCCTTTAAAAACAAATGAAGGTATCCCGGACCTGCAAAGAACCCGGCGGGCCCCGGGCCCTTAAACTGCAATGTACACGGTCCGACCCTGCAGGGCACCAGCAACACTGCATGTCTGGGGGATCATTGGCGCTTCTCCCACTACTGCCTCCATGCTTGACCGAGACCACTTTTATTGTCTTTTCTGTCGCTAGTCGTCTCGTCTTTTTGCCTTTTTGTTGTCTGCAAGCTCTCACGCATCCTTGTTACCACTGTCTGAGTTTAAGTTGCTTCTCTAACGTATTATGCTTTCCCGTATTAGGTAATGGCATAAAGGGCACCAGACTGCCGTATACGCGATTTAACCTATAACAAGGTACATTTAGGTAGATAGTCAGGGCATTTATTTGAAGATAACTAGAAAGTGTAGTGATACGGAAGATTATTGAACTCACGTGGTGATGATGTCATGGGAAGACAAGTCACGTGACATTAAGGGTCCATTGTTTCAAGCCCTGTATCACCAAAAGTAGTGTACATATTCCGTCAATTTGAAACTTGGCAGATAACAAGACAAGGAAGTGTTCTTGACGAAAATTTACTTGATGTGATGACGGTCATAGATGAGGAGTCACATTACATTACACATGCACTCTTTACAGCATGTTATTTCCTGAAGTGCATACATGTACCTGATTGGGTTGAAACCTTGGACTCAAATGGTCAAGATGATATGATTACGTCATCAGGTGCAGTAAATTGGTTGTTCAAATTAACAAAGGAATGCAAAAAAGCCCTCTATTCTGTTGGCCAACGGACAGATGAGCTCTGGTTACGTGTACTTCAAGCAACAGCATACCACTCAGAGAACATTTATTGAGCACAGTCCCTCTCTTTACATGTATTTTCAGGTTTCCCATTAAATTACAGAACAATACATGAACACACCGATGATGTTAACACATGTGAGGCAGCACATGTGCCGCTGAGTAACGCTACAGTATCACATCCTCTCAGAGTACCGCCGAATGGAATAGCTTTGTTTTTTCCCTCAACTGAGCTTCAGTGGGACAATGAGTCAGCCTCACTCAAGCAGTGCCCAGAAAATTCACAACCAAACAAGATCGAGTTGCAACCACAAACTTTCACACACACAGTCATACCATGTACATGTACAGTCTTGGGTGTAAGATACTGACAAGTCCTCAGTGGGGCGATGTTTCAGCAGTGGGTGCGCGCCGGTCATTGCACTATACAATGACTCACCAAAGGGAACACTCTCTACACACAGAGCCAGTTGGTGTACATGTACATGTACATGTATGTGTGAGCAGTACCACTGGGCATGAAACGCCCTCTCAGGGTGGTACATGTAGGTTTGTGAACCAAATAAAATGCCATGTCTTGGAACCATGACTAGTACAAACATGTACACGTACAGTACAGTGCACGTCCATGTACATGTACTGGGTACACAGTCAAATTCCATTAATACAAGCATTGTTAATACAAGATTCTGCTTATAGCAAGAACATTTTGAGGTCCCAATCCTTTGTTTTTCATTGGTTTCATTTCTGATAATACAAGGTTCCTGTTATAACGAGGTTATTTGCCAAGTCCGAAAGACCTCTTATTAGCAAGGTTCAACTGTAATTCCTTAACAAACGTGTACATGTGCATGCATGTAAGTGTGTACATGTACATGTACATGTATGTAAGTGCCATGTGGGAAAATTGTCACAAGAAAATACACTGTATCACATGTGTGGCATTGTATGCACAGGACATTATCATAAATAACATGTACATGTATTACTGGGGTTTTTTTTAATGTTCGGTATTACGTTGGCCTACATGTATGTGCATGTACTGATCTACAAAATGTACATACATGTACATGTATGTACTGATGTGAATACATTGTATCACCCAAGTGGTGGCTATCAATCCAAATTGGGCCTACATGTACATGTACACATTGGACCAGTCACATCTATACATGTACATGAGGGCGGATATTTGGAGATATGAGGCTACCCACATGATGAGGCACACATACATGTACATGTTCATGGGTAATTCCAGACATTAGGGGTCCAGAAGTGTGACATTTTTGTGTCCCTGTTACATCTGACCTTGGTTATTTGACATGGAAATAGAATTGATTTCGAAAGTGTTCCTATTTGTTTGGCAGGTAATAGGCATTAATCAATGTATCACTCTTGGAAATTAGAAAACGTGTTCAGAACTTACAAAATCATATGACAGATGTGACAGGGACACATGTAAACTGGTCATGCAATAACAAATGAAATATGTACCTGTGCATGTTTTACGCACTGTGGTTCCTGTGAAGACAAAGCGGGTCATTTCCAATGGCGCATTCATAAATACCAAATTTCAAACCCATCTGAGAGCAACAATTGTGCAGCTGGCCAATTTCTATGAGACTGAAATGACCAGGTCTAATGACCAGGTAAACAACCTGCCTCGGGCGATATGAATGACGCAATAATTCCCCTGACAAGCCAGGAAAAACAATCTCGATGATGAAACCCTGCATGGCCAGCAGAACAAAGCAAAACCAAACAACATAACCCGGGCTGTGGCACAAGGGGCTGGGTAAGCCATTCCAGGGGCGGACGTCAACAAGATTCGCTGCAACACTATCCCCGAAGCGGCAGATGTAATTTCACATTTGCCAGCACGCACACACACAACAACGTTCGGAAACTTCTCACTTGCAGTTGTGCTGCAGGAAAACGTCATACAATATCCCCCCTCCAACCACTTTTAGAAGAGGGACCCATTCAGGTGATGGACAGAGGGGATGGAACCTAAGAGCGTTATTTTGATGCTGTGGTGCGCACCTCAACCCTCCAATTTTATCCCAACAAACAATACCACTTGAAACTGAGCCTGGACATTTCCAAATACGATCCCCAATGGAATAAACATCTATACAGACTGCTCACCTAATCCACGATATCCGTAGCATTAACGCACCAATTATTTTCGACAGCATTTACAAAATTTAATAAATGTATTAATATAGTTACACTATAATTTAAAAATAACTGGTATTTAATGGTACAGGCCGTTACAAGAGCATGTAAAGATACTGTAAGCCAACTGAATGTGATTGACTCAAATAATTCAGGTATTCGGGTTAAATTTATAAAGAATATCCATAAATACCTCAGACGGTCTCCCTTTTCAACAACGTGCAGTTTGACCGTGTATTAACATTTGATAACGCCCACTGAGAAGTGATAATGCCCGCTGCGTAAATCAAGCGCTGGCAGCTGGATACAAGACAGTTTAATCGATTCTGATTGGTCAAGAGTCTTTGTGCGTGCGGCCCCGCCAAGCGTGCGCCAAGTGGACAATTTGGAAAAGGAATATTCCATAAAATGGATGGGGGTGTTCGGGAAACTGAAAGTAAAATTCTTGAACAAAATTGCTGGAAATCCATCATAATGACTTCTTTTGACTCTCTGACTAAAAGGTATCAATGAATGGGAATAAATATCAGTCTAGAGTATTACCATATATGGGCATAGTGACCTCTCCCCACATTTTTGTCCAAATTCAACTTTAAATACTCCAGTTGGCAAAGACGACTTGTAAATACTGTCGGTACAAATGGGTTTTAGAACTTCTAACTTATGTTTGTTGTCAGGCTCTTTGCACAGCCAATCAAATTTTTGCAAGTGAAATTTTTCGTTAGTGTTTTTGTTCCATATGCTACAACGTTCAAGAAAAGCCCCCTCCCGACATTGAAACACCCACACAATCCATTCTAGGCTGCTAGAACAAGCCTCATGATTGGTCAGATTGTGCGAGATTTGTGATGGTATAGGCCGTCCAAATACGGTAATGCTCCAGACTGAATGTGCTTGGCCGGTCTTACACTAACGTTTAAGATCGGCTCAGGAGACTGAACGCTGATAATGCCCTCACCTGCAGCTTGGGCATTAGTCGCATCCATTCTCCTCAGCTGGTCTTAACCACTTCATGCCGGGCCCATTTGATTCTGCTGGGCCGGGTGATTTTTCTATTTTTCAGTTTTCAAAATTCTTTTAAAAATTCATAACTTCATTTACTAGACATTTACACCCACACCAATGACTGTCTGGTGGCTACTCTAACCTGACAGACATCTATTGACGCCCGAGTATTTCAGCCAGACCTGCCACCTTGTAAAATGAGCCCAGATTGTGCGGTGTTACATAATTTTCTTTTGTTC
Organism: Acanthaster planci; assembly: GCF_001949145.1. Next base: position 1,390,044 of record NW_019091410.1, read on the forward strand.
CCGGAACCGCCACAGTGTGCTGCTGGCGTCTTTTCAATAGGGGCCAGATTAGCGTGCAGCGGTATTGTACTGCTCATCACTGAAGTACTTTTGTCCCTGGTTGTAATCTGCTTGTGCTGAATGCCACAAACAGTGGTATAATTTTTCAAAACGATGACAGATTTCCTCCGCTATTGACAACTGAAAAAGCGTGGCAACTCCCAGCAGCTGGGTCTTTTGTTCCAAGTCCGGTCTTTTGCTACAAGGCCCAACTCTTTCGTCCGGTTTTGGGCAGCCCGGCATTAGGTTAAAAAAAAACCAACCCTAAACTGGGTCCCTGGCAGCAAGTGGTTAAACACATGTTTAAGACCTGCCAAGCACATATTTATTCCCTTCATCTAATACAGGAAGCACGCATACATTGCAGACACTGCAAAAACTGTAAGTGCATATGGCAGATCAAAAAAATACTTCTTGACCTTGAAATCTTTTCCTCTTAAGTCAACTTATCCATCACCATTTGACAAAAACACATGTTGGTACTATACATGTACATGTATGTACATATTGGGAGGGATAGTTATGAAAATGGCAATTACTTGATACATGTAAACGTGTACATGTACTTGCAACAAGCTGACCAACAACATTGCCATCAGCTGCTCAGCTAACATGTTTATGCATATAAACATGATACATAATTTCCATGTATACATGTGCAATGTACTCTGGGTTCTAGCAGTTGGTCGTCGGTGCTGTCTAAATTTCACGAACTACCGGGTACTGTATTAGCCACATGTATAATCCTCAACAGGTGGTCCGAAAAAAACTTGTATGCTGGTGCGTAGTACGAATATTAAGCTGAGGCTTTGGACGATGTTTATGATTTGCAAGCTGGAAACCAGGAACTGACGGGGTAGCTGAGCAGCTCTCATTGGAGGTGGCTGACGGCCGCTCCCTGAACATCTGATGTCTGTCTGTGGGGACAGACCGCGTGCAGAACTGGAATTTGACCATTGTCCATGTACGTTGCAGCAAATACATCGTACGCAGACCCCTCCCTGAGGGTCCTCTGAGTCATTGGAGGTTGCAGGAAAAAAATATCCTACATAGGCCTATATTGTACAAATGGACATTTAGCCATATTTGGAAATTACTAGAAAAAGCCAGTCTTTTTTTCATCCACAGGTGCACACATCACAAGAAATGGCACTTAAATCGTTTTTGGTCAAGTCCAGCAAATGTGTGAATACTGTATGTACTAGCAGAATGTCCGCGTTCTGTTTGATGTTCGTTCATACTGCAGGGAGGTTTAGATGCACGTACCGGTATTAAGCAAATGTGAACACGAACGTCAAATGCCTGTTTGAATGTTCAGATGCGCGTTCCGCACAAAATGTACATCTTCCAATGAACGCTCGAATAAAAGAACGCATCCGGTAAATCTCTCAAAAGAAGTGTAATCGGTCATCATAAACCAAGCATGAAAAAAATCCCAGTTGCATAGCCTTTTGCACGTTCTAAAGATGTCCATTTCATATCAGTGAATGTTCAATGTGCACACAATTTTAAACCTTCCGAAAAAGTTGCAGTTTCTCACGTTTTGATCCAACATGAATTTCCCATGTTTCACATATTGGACGTCCGTGCAAATTACCCTTATGTGAGAGACAATACGCACGAAGCAAAGATGTCAGCAGGAGTCCACACTTTTTTCGCGTTCGCGTTCACGTAGAACATGCAACTAAACCTCTCCAATATAAAGTGTAAGTTTACACGTCCTTTCCCAACTGCCTTTTTAGATGCCCATAGCGGTGCGCCGTAACAGACGTGAAACTTCAAGAGAGCACCGGGGGGGGAGGGACAGAAGGAAGAAGGGGAGGTGAACAAGTATTTTTGATAGGAAAGCAAATAAACTGCAATTCTTGTTTTTGCTCATTCCAAGCTTTCGCCTGGGAGGGGGCAGGGAAGCACCAGAGGCATGGGTATCTGCCCCTTAATCCCCCTTGAGTAGAACCACCCCCAAACAGCATCGGTTGAAAAGAGCCATGTTGGTCGGAAGTGTTCGCTTTGTTGGTAGCGACATGCCCGTAACGCGCGCCTTTCATACCGCAGTCGTTTTCTGAACCAGCGAACGAAGTGCAGTGCCTACCATTGGAACCTCCGTTGGTCGGAGGTTTGCGACCTCTCTCTTGGTCCAGCTCAGGGTTCACAGTTTTGCCACTGTAACGATTTTGTGCATAACTGAGCAATTTCATAATAAATCTGTTATTTTGAGCTGTGCCAGTACATTGCACGTACATGTACACATATTTGTACACAAAAACGTATCCAACATGCTGAACTGTGAAAATTGCTACCAAAGGCATTAAAGACACATCCATGCAAGTTTCAAAACATAATGTACCCCTATAAGTTACATGTAGTTCTGCCAATTCACTGTTCCCACAATGTGCAGTAACCGATTCCTGTATATAAACATCCATGTACATGTACCTCTACATACTGTCCACATAAACATTGTGTAAATATTCACTGGCTTAGTAGCACCAAACGAGGGCTCCCTGTCTCATCAACAGGCCTGGCTGACCTGACCTTTCTGCCAGCACCACCAGTTCCCAGGAGGCACTGGGAATATACTTCATGTCTAAAGAATGCCAGACAAAGAATAAACAAGAAGTCGGCATACAAAAACCAGCACACTCAAAAAAAAAGGCAGTTAAGCTTCATGCACATGTACACGTACATAACAAATACATGTGCAAACATGGTACAAATGATACAGATATTCTACGGTACATTGTATGTGTATACACATAAACAACGGTCACCCTTTCACATGCACCATTGACACTGAGACCGTGGAAGCAAATTTCCATTTAAAAAGTGGTACTCATCAACAGGTGGCGATAAACAGACAAAACAAAATCATCCAATGCACCGAGCCCGTACAGCCCCAGGTAATGTGTATTGCAGATGTACATGCACAGTACAGTAGGTAAACAACCCAACACCACTGATGTACGTGTACACTGAACATTCTTGTATGGTCACATCATGTACCTACACTTTCACATACATATCGAACCTTTCAAGCCAACATGAATCCTCAAATATTTCCATAGCAACATGGCAGAGATGAGGTCCTGGGCATTTCATATCCAACCAGCAAATGCTAGCCCTGCAATGCACAGTACTGCATAATACATTTGTACATGTACTGTACATGTATGTATCTCTGTACACGTATACATGTACATTTGTATTGTCGCGGGTTCGCCGTTGAAACTGGCAAATTAAAGGGCAGTCACACAGATCTATACTTCACAGCTGGTTTAATTCCGGGCACAGATCCAAACGGTCCAAGGTCAGAACACGAACTCTCTATCTACAATCTAACGTGGCTATTTATACAGGTTGGGCTTGTTTTTACAGAGAATTAAGAACAAAACATTCCATCATAGCATTTACTAATAAGTCACGTAAGGTGGAACAAAACAGCGTGCCGCTTAGCGAACATTAGTGCCTCACGCTCACCGCAAGAGGGCGCTAGCGCGACCAAGCAAGCAAGTGCGCGCTGTTTACATGCAGTTCTGATAGCGCGCACGCGCCGCAGCGATAAATCAGCTGTGCACTGTCAATGCACTCTGAAATGGCGAAGACGCGATGCAAGCGAACTAATAATCGCAGAGCGCGCTGTCAGGTAATAATACCAGAAATAACCAATAATCATTAACTAATAATCAATCAACAGTTCATGTTGAGTAATTTCACAACAGTATTAAAGTGTCTAGTACTGTTCTGTATATCTGGTCTTCCAATGGATACATACACATGTACATGTATGTACTGTACATGTAAGTAGAGGGTTTACGCTCAAACATCAGAGAGTGAAGCTACATGTACATGTCTGTACACAATTTACATGACAGGAACACACCTTTGGCTTGTGGAATGCACAGGGCTGGAGAAGAAAGATCACCTGTACATCATGCATGTTTACAAAACCGCATGAAAATTTGTACAGTAACGTGAAGCTGATTTACTGGATGAGGACCACCACATCCACAGATGTACTTGAAGGCTGTAAACCTTCAGATTGTGTGCACAGTGCCGTGAAATGGGAAATTTCAAATCTTCAGAAGACTGTCACCAACCAACTGGCGAGACAGTGCAGAGGTACATTGACCGGTACCACAGACCCCTTGTCTTTCATGTTTTGGTCACAAATTGCGTAATGCACTCGTGAAGATACGGGTAGAGATCTACGTGTGGTGGACATCCCTCTACCAGACACTGATTTCTGACCTCACCGGGTTGTGACCGCACCCAAAACCCCTGCCGTGCTGCAGTTACCCGAGCGTGCACAGTCATCCTACCAATCAGCTGACTAAGTTTGACCGATATGATTACTGGCCTGATATGGCACAAACATCCACCTGCAGTCAGGCCAGCCTACGTTACAAAATACACGCACATGTGGGTCAATTTATTTTTGTTGGGGGGGGGCACTAAAATGCATCCCACATATTGTTGAAAGGAATTCAATCTCATTGTTTTTCACAAGAGCGCCCAGTGAGAGATAAGATATCTAGGCTGGCATGAAATCTGGTCTCATTCTTTATACAAGCTGGAACATGTTGACAAACATGTGCCATATGAACAAGGAGCTCGATTTTCCAGAAGCCTAAATTTTAAACCTAAAGACAAACAAACTGCGTACCACTTTAATAATTTGTGTGTCAACTTCGTTTTTCTGTTCGATAAGAAATTTATTATGTCTTCCAACACTTCTCTATGATAATTTTACACGATCATACTTGTATTTTTTTAGTTCAAAACGTCAGAGTGCCTGGCATTTCTATCCTAGTACAATCTTTGTCAATTGCCAAAGGGGGTCAACTTATTACCGCTGCAAAAAGTTGTGCTGGGATCTAACCTTCAGGTCCTCTGTCTTGTCGGATTTGCAAAGCGTGTTAACCACTTTTTAATCCTTAACATTCTCGGTTAGTCAGATTGGTGTAGTGTTTCTTTCCTCGCCTTCCACCTCTGTGGTCCGGGTTCGAATCTGGCTCGGTCCTCATGTGGATTGGGTTTTCAGTCCCTACCGGAGTTTGTGGGTTTTACCCGCAATATTTATCAGGGGTTTTCCTCCCACTTCTGACACTGAACATTTCTTCATTATCATCCTGTAATTGATGCTAAATGCGTTGTTGGATGAACAGATATAAATAAAATCTAAATTCATCTCAAATATTGAATCTTAAGTTAACAGAGTTATTTCATTATTTTCCAACACACTTTCAGATCTCCTGCTTCAGTGTTTTTCAACGGCAGAAAGTTTGAGCTACACTTTTGCAGGAAAAATACATGAATTTACGTACAAAGACGAGAAAGTACATATACCATAGTAAGTGACATATTTGGTTTGGTATTGGCATTTGAATGATGGGACCACATGACCGTGATCACGTGATCAAACCCTTTGTGTAATATTTCCAAATAGGTAAATTTTTCAACATTAGGGGGACATCGGTCATTAGGGAGACATTTCAATGTCTCCCTAATGCTCCAACTACCAAAAGGAGGAAAATTTTTATTGTCCACATCTTGAGAGATGATAGATTAGGGTCTGAAAGGAAAACATGCAAAGTTTGGTTAAGATCGGATTAGGGAATATTGAATTATGGGACGGTAAAGTTTGAAAAAGTTTGTGCATGTTCCTATGGGAATGTCTCCTAAGTGACCCATTTTCGGTAATATTAATTAGTTCAAGTACATGTACATTGCAACTTGGACCTGTGGATATGTACATGTATTCAGACATGTCTTGTAGCTACTCACACTATCACATGTTTATCTTTGTTCAACTAGGGTAAAGCCTATAAACTGTTCTCCAGGGCAGCCTTGGGGAAGAAAACAATGAAGATATGTTCAGCTTTACAAGTAGGATAAAGACGGACAAAATATTCGGAGGAGAACTCATGGAATCAACCAGGATTGAAATCGAACCTGGGCCGCAGAATTGGAAGACAAGGAAAGTACCCGTACCGTTGTGCTTACCTGACTCCATAAACCCTAACTGTACACTAATGACCGGAATAAAAGTAAAGACACCAGCTATCCCGACGACCCTGAAAGGTTGGTGCCACACTCAAAAGCAACCTTCACATCGTTGTAAATCAAAATACACCATCTTGCTAACAAGGCTACAATGAATACATTTGTTGCTGTATATACAGTCGTTTAATACTTTCTTACTTTAACCCTAACCCTACATAATACTACAAATTACTAATTGCAGTAAAATGTAGTAACCAGTGCTGCCACTTGTAAGAGGACATGACCGTATTGTTCTCTGAAGCCATGAACTACATGTACAATGTACATTAGAAAAGACAATTTACCATACAGTGCTGTGGCACTATGAATGCATGGCTTTATTGTTCTCTGTATGAGTAACAATGGAAGTAACCTAGCCAGAAGTAGTAATCCGTAGAGCTAGGTCCTTCAGGCTCAGGCTATTACTTAGTATTTTGTAGTACTAAGTACTGTAAGCCAAACAACATGCATCCTTCTTAAGGTGGTGTAGAATCATTAACAACTTCTCGAAAGGACAGCTCGATTGTAAAAATCATATGATGTACCCATTTCAAAATTAAAGGATGATTTATGAATTATGGACAGCACAGTGGTTAGGACGGACGGTGACTCCCAAAACAAAAGGAATGTGATATCCCATTATTGAACCACACTTAAATAATCTGAACAGCTTTAAAACAATGACACACTGCCAAAAGCCTCAAAACAAAGATGGAGGCAGGAAATGATGGGATAAAAGGAACCAAGGACAAATAGGCATGAACTGATGGAACAGAAAGATGTTCAGTCTTATAGTTCAATACAGAACACTTGGTTAAATAAATCATATTTCAGACAGGCGAGAAGCTCAGGAGAACGCATTAGTTTTACACACATGACCAACTGTATAAGTTTTACCATGGTTCTACCATCTTTATCGTGCATGTCCTTATGGAGAATGTCATGTACATGTAAAATTCTCAGATTGAGTGGAAGGGAAGAGTTCCTTGTACGGACATAACTAATTTCCCCTTGCAGTCGTTTGGGCCCCATTAGCCATCAGAGAGTGACAAAATTTCCTAAAAAGGCAAATTTAGCACTGAAATGTTAAACTTTTACCACTGGATCAGATCTTGGACCCAACCACAATCTAGAGGCAACACCGGACTATGCATACACCGCTCGATTGTGTTATGATGGTGTAATTTTTAAGCTATTTTTAGATCATGGTTTGCAGATGACATCGATCCCTTTATTGGCCAAAAACTTCAACACAAATTGCTGTGATTGATCAAATTTACAAAAATCATCCTATACCACATCTAAATGAAAATTTCCTTTCATTTGCTATCTCTAAGAGTTGATCAAGGAGATTTTTTGGTTAAATCTTGCACTGGAAGTGTTGAATTTAGAGGATAAACGAGTTCAACTTTACTGATGAAAAGAGCTTGGCCAAAGTTACTTTATGCATACATGTATCTTGTTATTATGCCAAAATCTTGCGGGAAAATGACATCGTTATCACGTGATTTGATAAAAATGACATCACTTCCACGGATGTATCTTAGATTTCATTAATGGTCCTTAATGTATGATGTGTATTTCCTTAAAACTCAACATCCACAATTGCACATTGTGCAGTTCACGGCACAAAAGGCCGAATGGTACAGCACATAAAAAGTTGCAACACATTATACGCCTAGACTGAAATTCTGAATGACATCGACATGTCTAAAGTCATCATCATTCATGCACATCACAATCACGCCGGAAAGCGTCGACCCTTAACACTCCCACCAAGCTACTGAACCTCACGCTATTTTACTTACAATTTCTCCATTTTGGCTCGCCATTTTTGCGAAACTGTGTCCTGTGTCAGCCGGCTTTTGCTTGAATTTGTCGCAGGATCAACAGTGCGCTGCCATCTTCCCTGATAGCTGGTGCCCACTCTTCTTGGTCATTTCTAATTTGAGTAATTATACCTGGGACCAGCGAATATGCGGCAGCACTATTCATCGCATCCATGCATTCATTTGAACCCGAAAACTCAAGTCTTCATTTTAATCATTCTCTTGATCCAGGAAATACGCAATTTTCAAACAAAATTAAAGGAGATATTTTAAAGATGACTTACTTAGAGGTCACCTAGCTCATTATTTTGAAATATGCTATGCGATGCTAAACCTGTCTAAAGTATTGTGCAAAGTGTCTTTTTTCTTCTTTAGTTTTAGAAATTTGTCGGCGGTGTTCACAAACATAAGTGGGGAAAATGACGGGGAGGTTTTCTTTGGAACAAACGCATCCCACTTTCAGTTGAAAATATCTATTTTAAAAGTATTCAATGGAGGCAGGGGTAGAGGTGTTGCTACATTTGATTAGTGCCTCCTGGAAACTGGACTTAGTACAAGGGTGATTATGAGGGATATAATGGAGCTGGGCGTGGGGAGGCGGGGTGAATGAGGAGGCATATTTCGTCTCCTCTCAGACCGTAAACAGCTGAACGGCCGCTACAGAAAAGGTGTTCACTTGTAAAAGCCGTTTGAGATGCGAGTCGAGTCAAACATGCAGTGCAGTTTCTTATTCTTTTTTAAAATTTACTTTTAAATGTGATGTTTATTCATAGCAGGTGTATCTATATTTTAATCTCATTGTGCTAAAACGATTTAACAAAAACTTTACTCCTTATAACATTTCGTGGTTTTACTCACGAATGGCGCAAATGCCGCCAGCCCGAGGAAGATTGGAAAGCCCCGCCCCATGATGTCCGTGAATGTAAGCCTAGACATATTACAACTCAGTTAATAAGTCTGCAAATAGATACCGTCGGGACATTTGGCACCAACAGGAGATCCCCGAACATTTGGAGTTTAAACCAATCAAGTCCGCAAATGTTTATAAAAATATGCGGGCGCGATGGGCCCCTAAACTTTTTACGTCATGGCAACTTTTGCAATATTTGTACCCATGTCATGCATGCTTTATCAGTTCATTGGCTGTGTCGGTTTGTTGGAAACTAGAGAAAAACTATCTAACGTATCCCTATCGTAAGTGGCAGTGGCGTAGCTAGGATTTTACTAGTGGGGCCGGGCACAAAGGGGGTACCAGCATCTTGTGGGGGGGCACCAGCTTTCCGTGAGGGTTTTTTGGGGGGGCAAGTTTTTGTTAGCCTTGTTCAATATCCATTCATTATTTTTTTTAGGGGTGGGCAGGAATTTGTGTGTGTGTGGGGGGGGGGCGTCCCCCCGTGGCTACGCCGCTGAAGTGGGCAGATGGTCCTGCATGTGTGCAGCTGAAGAGTGGAACTGGATATGGGAAGATTATTGAGGGCGCCTCATTATCATGACGGTGACCAACTCGGCGCGGTCCGGTCGGTGATCATAAATGGGTGAAGCAAGCGCTACACTACGTGCAGAGGTCGCTCTTTCATTGATCTGCGCAGGTTGCATTGTTGCAATTTAATTAGCGCCAGCGCCAGGCATGCAACAACAAACAGTGGAGTTAATCTGGAGGACGGAAGTAAAAGGCCGTTTTGTAAGTATCGTGTCAGCAAATCAAGATGTACAGTTGATACAGGTTGTGTGTTTAAATTTACAGTGTCAATGATTCAGTTCTTAAGTGTTGACGCGATCGTCTTTGCATCATGATTGGGATGATTGCACTTGGACTTTTTTGGAACGAGCAAGCCGAACTTGCTGCACTATGAGCTATGGTTGCATGCTCAGCCCCACCCACGGGGCGGACGTGGGACCCCAAAGTTCTGGGGCAGTGGGGGTATGCTCAGCCATGACAAAATGACAGCACAATGCCTTCTTGGCACGATCATGGAAAGAATTCCATGTAGGCCCCACAGACATCGTTAATTTTCCCCTGCCATGGTAAATGATGGTTTATCATCAGGGAACAGGTCAACTTGAACTTGTACCTTGGACAACTCGTTCCGTGAACAACCCGTACTATCAACTCAACATAACTGTACCAACTTGT
>NW_019091410.1:1400640-1412302 GCF_001949145.1 Acanthaster planci
TGCAGCTTTCATCTGTGGCTGACAGGAAAACAAAAGGAAAAGATAATTTGTTTTTATTGTGCAGGGACCAAATTACAGAAATGTATCCCATCCCAGGCCACCGTCATTGGTCAGAAAAGAAAAAGAACGACAAGGAAAACATCTCTTTTTATATTAATCATCAACAAAGAGCAGGCCGATCTGTCTCTTTTTTCAAGATGGGTTGGCCAAAAATGGACAAAGACACTGCCTGGAGAGGGACTTAATGTGTGATTTCTAGAACATTTGTGTTCAGAGACCCGGTAGTCAGATGCCAATTATTTCCTACTTCCTAAACACGGTGGGGAGTTTTCTATGAAATTCCGACTGGTAAAAGGAAATCATTCAATAAATGCAAGAATTTAAAATCTATGTATGCTCTGCGTATTCTCTGCTGATTGGGCCAGGGGGGTATAAGTTGAATTGGGTACGAGCCAACCTGGGTACAAGTTAACTCGGATGCGAGTTGACTAAGCACCGTTGATATATCGATATTATCGATATCGCTGATGTTAGTTCATTTGGTAATATCGGTATATCGAAAATATTGGATTCTGGAGAAATATCAAAAATACTGAAATTTCTTAAACATCGATATTGAAATATATATCAAAAATATCGCTACTGAGGAACAATCTTTATTGAAAAATACGAAAGTGCATCGTCACATTACCGTAATTTTCGAGAAGCAATTTTTGTGTGATCTCTATCAGTGGTACTTTGGATCTCCCAAATAATTTTGCCCTTTTTTTTCCCGTGGATATTGTCGGACAGACAACTGACGGGCGTACTTAGATGGAGGGGTTCTTGGTCAAGGATTCCTTGACAGTGCTGACGCAGAATGGCGAGTGCTCCATCCAACTGTGTCTTGGCGACATTACCAAGCTGAAACACAAGGACAAAGTGGATGTGATTCTCATATCAGCTTTCCAAGGTAAAAAGGATTTTCTTTTCAGGAGAATCGAGTGCAGACATTCCACTAATGAATTCTGTGCATAAGTGAACTCATAATAGTGGCAATCTTTACTTTTATAGGACACCTAGATTTTTGTTTCACACAATGTTTAAACTTTGCACAAGATGTGTATCAATCCAAAACTATCTTTGCAGCCTTTGAAAGTATTCCTAGTCCTCCTTGTATCCAACTGAAGGGTTGAGAAGTCATTTTGTGGATGGCATTGCTTGAAAATCTAAATGTGAGATTCTTGCCAGCTTTTTTAATTGACGAGTTCTATTGTGGCGTGATCCTTGAGGTACTGATAGTCATGATTTTGAGCCCTACTTATAAATAAGAATATTTCACATAATAGCTAGATTCACAGTTGAAATAATCAACAGGGATTGGGAATGATACTTAGATGTAATACACACTGCTGTCAGCATAAAAGTTTGGTGAAATAATGTCAGATGTTTTATTTTTCATGTGGAAGTTTGGGATAGATATGTTACAGTCATGAATGCACTGACTTGCTTGGCTGCAATTGTAAACTATTGCAGTTCTCAAAATTCACACTTTAACCACTTGACCAGAGTCCATTTTAAACAGTTAAAAGGTCCTCGGAGTGGTTTTTCTGTGGCCAGACTTAACCACAGTGGTTGTCAAGTTGTGTTTCACAGTACTTAGTCTTTATGTCCTCAGATGTTCGGTCTGAGGTTTTACGTACATGTATTAGACCAAGTCAGATGATGGCCTTTGTGAAAAGCCGTTCATCATAATTCTAATCATTTTCATTTTTCTCTTTGGGGCATAACTTCAATTCAGATTTAACTGCGTGCGTTTTATTTTGACTGTTGAAAAGGGCTTAGCTAAAGACATACATTTTTGTATTTTGTAAGATTTTTCCAGTCTTTATTCATGCTCTGAGCTGTGAATTTTCATCAGTAACTCTGGCCTGGAGCAATGATATTAGGAACATGTATGGAATGGATGGAAGTTTTTAAAAAAACGACATTCCAACAACTATTTAGTTCCAAAATGTGTACTTCCTGTTCAGGAAGTGCAAAATGTGAATCTTCCATATACATGTATGATTATTCTGTGTTTGATTTTAGCCACAAAACTTCCAAACCAATTTGGTTTTGATTTAGCTTGTTGCAATTTGTTCCATTCTGAAAATATTTAATAAACTTTTCTCAAATGAAAAGAAATGAAACGGTCAAAAGTTTTATATAACTGAGACTACAGGTAGGAATTCATTCCTAGTGTGGACATTCCTTTTCTCTTAATTAAGTTTTAAAAACTTGGTGAAACGTTTTATTTTTCTTGAACTGCAAACACCTTCAAGCTTGAAATTGGTTGACGTTTTCCTCGACGATTCCTCTTCCTTTTGCTACCAATAACCTCAACCCAGAAATCCTCTAAACTTGTTTTATAGAGATAGGAAAAAAATCGTGTGTGGGCCTGGCATAATCCACACCAGGTTCACACATTGTGCATTATGTGGATCCACTGCTGTGGATTCGCTAAGTGTTCATAGGTCCACACAACGATGGCAAGGTTGGCGTTGTTGATGTTGAAGAGGCTGTGAAACTTGCTTCGCTTTTCTGCAGAAGAATGAACCAGCCCCCCCTCCCTTGCAAAAATGTGTAACCCCGTGTTTGCCCATCGTTGCGCCCCATCCTCAGGTGACTACTCCCCCACCCCGACATCCGTCATCGGGGCGTTACTGCGAAATCTGGAGATAAACGTGCAGACTTTGGCACGAGACAAAGAGGAGGATTTGCGGAAGCTCTACAGCTGTTGGTGGTCCCGGCCCTTACCCGCTGACAAACCCTACAACAGACTCCTGTGCTTTGAAACCAAAGTGTGAGGAAGTTCTTCTTATAAGGGTCAGGGAACATGTCCCAGCCTGAAGTGGTTGGAACATGTTAGTGTTCTAACCGTTGATCGCATACTTTCTCTACTGGCAATAGACTATTAGTATTATTCTGGTTTATTCAATTGAAATATACAGGGTAGTCAGCCACATCAGGGTCGCTGATAAAACCCTATTTACAATAATCTAAAGGCATCACATATCAGTAGGAGGGAATATAAAATAAGAGTATGGAAAATTATTCTTAATTAAAAAAGTAAAAATAAAAATTGTGAAAAATTAACTTATAAATCTACGTTCACCAAACTGGGGGAAAAAATTTTTTTAAAAATTTGAAGACAGTTCATTCAGGACAGTTGGTGAAATGATAAATTCTCACTCCAACATACGAGTAAAAATATTACAAATTACAAAAGTTCAGCTAAAACTGGAATTGTAGATTTCATATGTCTATCAATTTTACACATTGGTACAACTAACTAGTGTAGTCGTGGAACTGTCTCTGAGTATTCTGGTAGTTGTGTTGTTCAATACGAGCGATTCACCATAGTGCGCCACCAAGAGTTTGCAATGCTACATGTACCTGCAGCTGAGATTGACGTCAGGGGCAAAAGGAAATAAACTTTGGGACAATCAAAATTCCCGAAACCTCAGTCAGAATTTTGTTAAATTTGAAATTTACAATACGTTTTTAGTGACTGGGATCAGTTTTTAGCATGATTGGCTCAACAGGTTTCACTCATCTAGAACATCCAAATCGAAGAAAGCACTTTTCAGGTGGTGTGGTAGTCTCGGGGCTCGAAATTGGGCTAATCGTCACGGGAACAAGTACTTAATCCCTAGACAGCTGAATTTGTCACTTCATGGGAACAAGTAGCTCCCACACAATATTAAAGACACATGTTCAAGAAAAAAAGGAAAGACCACGTTGCTTGCTGTTGCTTTTGTTTAAATTAATGACACTGATAACTACACGGCTTTAAAGCCTTGATCGAGTTGTTATTTTTACGGGCTAGCATGCGACGTACAACTAGTAGTGAGTACAGTACACAACCAGCTGGAATCTCAAACATGTTTAGTGATGCTAAGCAAAAAGTCGGGCTCCGGGCCTTTCTAACATGCATATGCGTGCAGACGTAAAAGGGAGCTAACTGCAGCAATCCAGCGTTTTTGAAACTTCGGTTTCGCTGGTTCCAGCTATTTAGGAGCATGGTGCAAAACCACATGTTTAAGCTATGATTGGAACCAGCGAAACTGAAGTCTAAGCCGAATCCACTCGTGTGGCTTGAATTTACGCACGAGGGGTCAGTTTCCATACAATGTGACACTGGCCGCTGGTGTGCGCCTGTGTACGTTCATGTGTGTACATGCATCACATGCGAGACTGTGGCATGCGCTGACATCGTAAGCAAAATTCGTACCGTGTTATTGTTCCGTGACAAGGCTGATCTGAAGTGAAGTAAAAAAGTTCAGGTATTTTTCATGACAGAAGTAGAAACGAACGGTAAAAATGTTCAGGTACGTGGAATCAAATGGGCATAAGTACTTGCACCCGTCTTTATGATATACAGGCGCATTTCTGAGGCAAACAGGCACATTTTAGCTACCTGGGCCCGTTAATTTCGAGCCCTAAGTCTTGACCCCAAGAGTTTTGAAGGAAAGACGTTGGTGGATTTTTTTCAGTGTCAATGCAATGAAGTAAAATGACCATACAGAAAGTCACTTGCTCTGGTAAACTTTATATTGAATACAGCAAATGCGATTTTGATGTACATGTAACGAGTGACATTACACTGTCATCAAACCAAAATTTCTTAATTGTTCAAAATTTCAGGATTTTAGCAGTTTTTGCCCAGCTAAGAAGCAGTGAACATCGTTTTCGATTAATAAACTCTTCCATTTCGGTTTCAACAGATTTGGGTCTGGGCGCCCCCAGGAGATGGTTAGCGATGTGTTCCGCTGCCTGGTGCCCTTATTCAACAACAAGGATGGCACAGTTATTGCACCCCTTCTCAATACAGGGAACCAGGTAAAATGCTCGTTTTCAAGATTTGAAATTAACATGGAATGCATTATAGCCTTTCAAGAGCTTTCGTGACGTGACTTGTGGTGGTCTAGTGCGGGGTGCTTGTTCGGCGTTTTTCCCACAGTTAGGGAACCGCTAACTCTGATCGTTGGCATGAAGAGCTTCCGAGCACCCGACACTCTGGTTTTCAAAGTACTCATGTCCAGTGGCTTGAAGCGTTCAATGAATGCTTTCACAGATGAATATTTCCTTTTTGGATATTGGCTTCAGTCATTCGAATGGATGATGTATTTTTGGTGTGTGTTCAACAATTTAATCCCCCCAAAACTTTGAAACCACAACGCATTATTTCACCGCCACTGTCTAGTCCACTGCCGATGTGTCATACATGCATGCACCAGGATGCATGGAGAGCTGCAGAGTCAACTGTGTGTGTGTAGGGGTGTAGAAATGGGTGTGCAGGCGTGGCATACATAGTGTGGACCTCTGCACAAAAGAAGTCCTCATAATGCAGGGTGCAATGGCGTAGTGTGGACTCGCACACGTCCACACAATGTTTTCCCCTCTTCAAAACAGCTTCAGAGGCATTTTAGGGTCAAGGTTATCTGTGGCAAGTTGGCAACATGAAGACGAACAGTCCAGGAAATCATGATCAAATCAAATAAATTTCAACCAAATTTCTTGCCCAGTTTCATCTTTAAAACAATATTTTCAGTAAGGAATTTTTTGCACTGAAGAATTGTAGATGAATTGAAAATTTGGGTGTAGAAATACCGATATTGAAAGGTATGTATGTACATACGTGTACATTTGTGCATAATTTGTTGCAAGCTGAAAATTAATTTAAAAACTTCCAATTTTTTATGTCTGTCCGTTTGTTTTGGAGCATTGTTACCAGAAATTTTTAGAAATCCTTTTGGCTTGAATCTAATTACTTCTGATGTTTTGCTGTGAAGGGCTTTGACCAGGTGGTCATGTTGAAGGGGATGGTGGAGGCTGCTGTCAACTGGATGAAGGCCGGCCTGCCCCTGCGCCTGCTGAAGATTGTCCTGTTCTGCCAAGGCAAAGACGATGAGGCCATGGCAAAGGCCGCCGAGAGGGACTACTCCAGAGTTTTCAAGAGCTTTGAGGACCTGAAGGAGTGCTACATGATGAAGGACTTGACCCCCAAGGTACAGCAGAACGTTGCTTGTTCTCAGGATTCTGAGAGTCCACAGGAACAGGGCAGTGAACAACTCATACCCGAACAAGCCAATTCAGACTTCAATCAATAACACTTTGGGTTGTTTGCGTGGTTGAAATGAAAGAGAGACTGGACTGGCAATTTTTTTTCCAACTTGAATGGATTCCCTCATATGAACTTCGCAGCTGACTCCATATTTTGTCACTTAACATACTAAAAGAACCTTAATTCATTGCACTGAAAGGTTCAAAGAGAGACTGAACTGGCAAGCTTTTTTTTCCAACTTGAATGGTTTGCTTCATAAGAGCTCAGCAATTGACCCCATAATTTGTTACTTAACAAACTGAAAGAACCTTAATTCATTACATAGTGGGGTTCAAAGAGAGGCTGAACTGGCAACCTTTTTTCCATTCAAATGATTCCTTTATAAGAGCTTAGCAACCAACCATGGTCAGATAGCAAAAGAGCCTTCTTCACAGTTGGATCGAAAGAGAGGCAGCACTGGCAGGCTTGTTTCCTCTTGAATGGATTCCTTCTTAAGAGCTTAACATCCAACTTTCTGTTTAATCGTAAAGTGGAAGAACCCTCATGACACGGTCGGTTGACAGAGAGGCTGCACTTGCAACCTGCGGCCACTAATAAAGCTGAACATTTTACGATTCAGACCTACCTGGAGTGAACTGGAAGAGTGTCCATTTTGCAAATGTAGCCATGCTTTCATTTGACGTACATGTACATGTAGTTACTGTATGTATGCTGAGATGGTCCACTTGATTGCTATGTTCTAGCTATAAAAAATCTACATGTAACTTTGAAATGTATGAGAAATTTAATCAAGCTACTTTAGAAATGTTTAATTTTCTGAGATGGTTCTTTTGCATGCTCATGGTTTGGATGGAGGATAGTAAATTTTTGATTGAAAGGATAATAGTGATTTCTAATTAGAAGTTGCTCGAGAAGTTTGAATTGAAAGTCCATATGCTGCCTTAAAGGAGCAGTTTTGCTCCAATATTAATTGTCAACCAGTTTCCAACAAGCTACAATGACTTTCAAAGTCCTGTTGAATAAAACGCTTGTACTCTGACATATATATAAATATGACTTGTAAGATACTTTCATCTACAGCCCTGGAAGAGTAGCTTGTAAAAAGGCATTCATGTCAGTAAACAATCAGTCAGTACAGATTTGTAAGCCTTCTCCATCAAAAAGATGCCTTTTGAACTGCTTAACTGAATTATATACATCTATGTTTTCTAGCTTTGAATATATTTAATTGTAGGTTTAGACTTGTCTTTAAGAAAAGAAAGGAAGCGTGCATGTGTATATTGACAGGAAATATTGAATGAAAGTTTTGAAGAGAAATCGCTAGAAGAGGACTCGGATTTCCTTTGCTTTTTTTGTGAGGGAAAAGGGGAGTGAACAAAATGGCATCAATTTCTAAATTTTTTTTGAGATTTTAAAAATTCAGACATTTCTCTGTCCATTTTTTTATCTTTTAGTTTTGAAAGACTAATCATGAACAGTGTAATGAAATTGCATCTTTCTATAAATAAATGAAAATGTTTTTAAATGAGCTGTTTATGTTAAGGATACATGTACATGAGAGTTTTTCTTGCCATAGCAATTTAGAGAGAGAATTATGTATATAGATATATAACAGTAACCAGCTTGCCACAATAAAGAACTTTGTAAATTATGTCATCTCATTTTCTGGTTGTCCCTTCCTTGAAGTAATAATTGTGTAACTGCCCTTAAAAGTTGAAATTGATCGAGATTTATTAAAATGCTGAACTTAACCTAAAATGTGTCCCCGACCTCTGACCTCAGAACATAAGCCTTAGAAATCGCCTGTTAGGTTTATAATCATTGATTGTATTGAAGAGCTTGCATGGTTTTTAATATCGCTATCATTGACAGTGTACTTAAAGCTCTTTTCTTTGGTTAGATAACTTTCTGGCATTTGTATGTGTATGGGTTTAAAGATTCGAGAAATGAGTTAAACTGCAGTGTGCACTTTTGAAAGGTAAATTTGACATTTTTGTTTGGGTGTGTATTTGCCTGGTGCCCTGCAAACCATAGGAAGTCACCGTAGATTTTGACGTCTACCTGTCCTTCAGCCAGCACGACACAAAGGTCGTTGACCTCATCACTGACAAACTGCACTCCAACAAGTTGGACATATCCGCATCTTCGATAGCCGCCAAATGATGAACATGGACTCGGTGTGGCAGAAAGACATGCATGACGTCATGATGCACAGTGCTAGGGTCATCACAGGTAAGAAACGACAGGTTTTCTCCAAAAAAAAGAAAGAAAATGAGAGGAAATCTTGTTAGCAGGCATGAAAAAATGTTGGGAGATCAAATTTGTGGTTCTGTGTAACCCAGTATGAGGGAGGTTTAGATGCACGTAATATGCAAGTTTACATGAATGGAAATGCGACAACTTTTATTGCGCTGGTGCGCGGGTGTTGAATGCCTGTTTGAACAAAATGTAGGGCCTGCATCTTTCCCTTTAATAAAAGGACAAATGATCAATCTCATCCAGTAAATCACTCAGAAGAAGTTTAATCGGTCATCATAAACCAAGTATGAAAAAATTCCAGGCCATTTAAAGTATAGAATGTGAAAGCTCACCGACAGTTTGAAACAATTTTGTTGGCAAAAAATTTACAAATCGGTCATAGTTTTTCAACAATTATCTCACCCCAATGACCACTCATATAGAGATATTTAGATGCTAAACGTTTGTTCTGATTTGACGCTCACAACCAGTAATGGTTAAAGGAAATCAGATTTTTATCTGACAGTGACCCTTGTAGATGAACCTGTTCTAAAGGCCAATCTTTGTCGTTTCAATTTTTGTGTAATTTTCCTATACAGTCTTGACGCCCAACTACCTACAGTGCACGGCCTGCATAGAGCAGTACAACATCGCCATGTGCTGCTTCCGCAAAGCTATGAGGAATATGCTGGCGCCATTCTACGTCGAGGAGAGCCCCCTGCCTACGTACATGACACAAGTGCAGTATGTAGATTGCAGGTAAAAGAATTACACTTTTAAAGGGTAGCTGCAATGAATTTCTTTAAATGCAGACCTTCAAAATGCACCTTTGTGTCTCAGTTAACCTGATTTTCATCTTTTGCTTCAGTACTTCAAAGGGTATTTTACTGCCTTTTTGGTTTTTATGCTAATGAATATTTGGATATATGAATATATTATGGAAATAATGAATAATTCCATATTTGTGAGTAAATGTCTAAACTGTGTTGTCATTTTAGGAAGAAGCCTCAATTTTTAAAAAAATTGTCTCTCACTGACCACATCTGAAGAGAACGGTGATTGGACATAAAATATTTAAGACATTGATTCTAGACTACACACTGTTTTCTATTTGTTTTTGGTTTGTTCCATTTCGCCTTTCCTTCCCCCCAAAGTCCACGACTAAAATACTTTTTACTCTTCTCCCCTGGGAATTTCACTCAGCAGCATTTCTTTTTTCCCAAATTCTTTTACTGCATCCAAGAATGACCCCACTGGAGTCACTTATTCGTCTTATGTTTGAAATTCCTCCCAACTACCACCTCTCCCCACAAGAAATCTGCAAGCTCACTGAACATTTGGCTGATTGCAACTCCGTTGAAGAGGCCACTTTCAACCGCCTACTAGACTGATCCGCCTTCTGCACAAGTAGATGCTTCTGGTGCAACCCATGCTAATTTCTAATAATTATTATAAATCCTTTTGTTTATAATTAATGTAACCAAATACCATTTTATTCCCTCCGCAACCTATCACAACAATTACCTGGGCCTTCATTTTCGTTAATAATGGTTATACTACACTCAATTTAATGGTACTTAATGTTTATTAGTTTGTCCAACCCTCGTAATATACTTTTATCCCACTTTTGCAACACCTTAACAGTCCATTTTAATAATAACTCAAATCTTATTACTTTCAATTTAAGTCTAATTCATGCAACACTGATATAATTATATTATTAATTTTTTATTCTTAACCAATTGTACGTTTACATAATTATTCAATTATAATGCACAAGTCACATCTACCGTCACTGTCAACTCTTTATATTTCTATTTACATTTCATAATTACACATGCTTACTTTTCTTCCGTTATTCCATTTAGTTATAAATCTTACATAATAATAAATATTTATTAAATTTTATGCATTTGATTTCCCACTTCTCTTTTATTCCATTTAGTCAAAACCTTATATACTTAAAAAAAAAATTCCTTTTAATCCCTCAGTTGCTATTCACTAAAACCTCCTCATATTGACATAGACATGCTCCCCACCCATTTAAACCATGATTATGATCTTCCTCCCTTACTACCCACCCTAAACTACATCTCCCGNCCCTAATGGAATCACTTATTCGTCTTATGTTTGAAATTCCTCCCAACTACCACCTCTCCCCACAAGAAATCTGCAAGCTCACTGAACACTTGGCTGATGGCAACTCCGTTGAAGAGGCCACTTTCAACCGCCTACCAGACTGATCCGGCTTCTGCACAAGTAGATGCTTCTGGTGCAACCCATGCTAATTTCTAATGATTATTATAAATCCTTTTATTGATAATTAATTTAACCCCCAATACCATTTTATTCCCTCCGCAGCCTATCACAACAATTACCTGCGCCTTCATTTTCATTAATAATGGTTATACTACACTCAATTCAATGGTACTTAGGTTATACTACACTCAATGCAGTGGTACTTAGGTTATACTACACTCAATGCAATGGTACTTAGGTTATACTGCACTCAATGCAATGGTACTTAGGTTATACTACACTCAATGCAATGGTACTTAGGTTATACTGCACTCAATGCAATGGTACTTAGGTTATACTGCACTCAATGCAATGGTACTTAGGTTATACTGCACTCAATGCAATGGTACTTAGGTTATACTGCACTCAATGCAATGGTACTTAGGTTATACTGCACTCAATGCAATGGTATTTCAGTTATATTAGTTTGTCCAACCCTCTTCATATACTTTTATCCCACTTTTGCAACACCTTAACAGTCCATTTTAATAATAACTCAAATCCTACTACACTGTTAAGCCTCCTATAATTTTTTCATTCTTAACCAATTGTACCTTTACATAATTATTCAATTATAATGCACAAGTCACATCTACCGTCACTGTCAACTTTTTATGTTTCTATTTACATTTCATAATTACACATGCTTACTTTTCTTCCGTTATTCCATTTAGTTATAAATCTTACATAATTATAAATAATTATTAAATTTTATGCATTTGATTTCCCGCTTCTCTTTTATTCCATTTAGTCAAAACCTTCTATACTTAAAAAAAAAATTCCTTTTGATCCCTCAGTTGCTATTCACTAAAACCTCCTCATATTGACATATACATGCTCCCCACCCATTTAAGCCGTGATTATGATCTTCCTCCCTTACCACCCACCCTAAACTACATCTCCCGTCCTTCTTTATAATCCCCCATCACCTAATAATGCCCCATAACCTAAATAAAAAACTTCTTCTCGAAAACAGACTTGCTCCAACATCTACACCTGGCAAAAATTAGCTAAACACAATTCCTTCAAACAATATAC
>NW_019091410.1:1419772-1440583 GCF_001949145.1 Acanthaster planci
ACCATTCATTGCCGAGTCACACCTTGGACAACTCGTACCTTGTGTAAGAGACAACTCGTACCTTCACAGAAATCAGAGCTTATTATAGCTCAACTGCAGAATACCCTGCCATCACCCCACATGATCAACCTCATAGCCAGGTACAGGTCAAAGTGTCACACTCTTCTCAAGGGATTTTCACCTTGTACCCACGTAACAAGTCGTTCCAGGGGTTGTTTTTTCGAGTGGCGGGGTAGGCTGCAATTACTCCGAGCTTATTATTATTGTGATTAACTTGAACAATAATTTGTTTGATTTCTTAGTCACTGTTAGTCGTGTGTACTCCCAGAACTGTAAGGTTTATTACACAAATCTTGTAGACAGCCATGTACAGACTTCCATAAACACATTTTGGCCGTTTAGCTTGTTCCAACTTATTCTGCCATCACAGCTTCTTGTGCAACCAAATTTCATACATGCCTTCTTGGTGAAGTTAAATGTCTGCTGGGGAGGTTTATTCACCTTATATCCTCATTAAAAGAGAAAATTCTTGAGCATTTTGCCCATCCATACAACAGACTATCAGCAGCATGTACTCTCAATCACTGTCAGCTGTGTGATAGCTTGACCAATCGCAACACAGCTCCTATCTTTTCCTTTTGTTTTCCTGACCCCATCCAAATGAAAGCTGAGCTGTGATTAGTCATTAGAATGGAAGTAAAGTGGACCAATCACAGCGCAGCTTTCATCTGTGGCTGACAGGAAAACAAAAGGAAAAGATAATTTGTTTTTATTGTGCAGGGACCAAATTACAGAAATGTATCCCATCCCAGGCCACCGTCATTGGTCAGAAAAGAAAAAGAACGACAAGGAAAACATCTGTTTTTTATATTAATCATCAACAAAGAGCAGGCCGATATGTCTTTTTTTTGAAGATGGGTTGGCCAAAAACAGACAAAGACACTGACTGGAGAGGGACTTTCACTTAACGAGCAAATTCCAGAACATCTTTGTTCACGGATGCTGTTGTCAGATGCCATTTGTGTCCTACTTCCTAAACACGGTGGGGAGTTTTCTATGAAATTCCGACTGGTAAAAGGAAATCGTTTAATAAATGCAAGCATTATAATGCATGCTGTACATATTCTCTGCTGATTGGGCCAGGGGGGTATGAGTTGACTTGGGTAGAGCCAACCTGGGTACAAGTTAACTCGGATGCGAGTTGACTAAGCACCGTCGATATACCGGTATTGATATTATCGATATGGGTTTGATATTGATATCGCCGATGTTAGTTCATTTGGTAATATCAGTATATCGAAAATATTGGATTCTGGAGAAATATTGAAAATACTGAAATTTCTAAAACATCGATATTGAAAAATATATCGAAAATGTCGCTACTAAGGAACAAACTTTATTGAAAATATGAAAGTGCATCGTCACATTACCGTAATTTTCGATAAGCCACGGCTTACGTTGGTTCTCACATTGAGTGAAAAATGTCCAGGGACATATAAGCTGCCCAGAGTATAAGCTACAGGGCTGTAGCTTATACTCTGGGCAGCTTATATGGCGACATTTGAATTCAGTCACCTGTTTCAGTCTCGCACTCAATAATTCGCGTACACTTTGCCTCAAAAATATCACAAATTTTATCCTCCAAAACAGGTAATTATTTGCTAACCAAACCTACATACATAGACTAGCACTGTTTGCTATTGATATCGCTATGCGTGGCAGCGTGTATCCCATCCTATGTAGGCAATGTACGCAATACGGACACTGGAACATGTGGCCAAAGTGAATTGGATCACACCATTACAGTGTAGGGGTGTACCCTTAGAACAGTTTATCACAAATTTACGCATGTAATCATACACATACTTTCATACTTACATACTGAAATGAATAAATTTGATATATCGATAATATCGATATAAAAAATGATGTATTGGCCAAAATACGATATCAACGTGGCTAGAGTTGACCCTGAAATAAATAAAACATGGATGCATATTTTTGGGTACGAGTTGACTGGGGTATGAGTTAACCTGGGTACGAGTTGACCCATTTTGGCTGATTGGCACCTAACGTGTGCACCATGCCCACTGCATTAAGAATTTAAGTTCCACTCATCCGTACTCATCCATACTCTAATAAATTCTAATCGGCCGTATCATTGTGGTACTTGGGTAGAGTGAACATCCTTTGTGTCATATACTGTAACACCTACGTGTGTGTGTACGTAGGCACACACATCCTGCCATGCTTGTAGGCCTTATACATGGAAACACAATTATCCTTGACAGATCTTTGTCATAAATAGTCTCAGGAATCATTTTAAAGGCAGGAGTTTTGTGTGATCTCCACCACTGGTACTTTGGATTTCTCAAATAATTTTTCCTTTTTTTTCCCGTGGATATTGTCGGACAGCTTTGCAGATCTTATTTTCCTGATCATTTTTCCGTAGTGAGACAACTGACGGGGGTACTTAGATGGAGGGGTTCTTGGTCAAGGATTCCTTGACGGTGCTGACGCAGAATGGCGAGTGCTCCATCCAGCTGTGTCTCGGCGACATTACCAAGCTGAAACACAAGGACAAAGTGGATGTGATTCTCATTTCAGCTTTCCAAGGTAAAGTTTTTTTTTCAGGAGAATCGAGTGTAGACATTCCACTAATGAATTCTGTGCATAAGTGAACTCGTGATAGTGGCAATCTTTACTTATAGGACACCAACATTTTTGTTTCACACAATGTTTAAACTTTGCACAAGATGTGTATCAATCCAAAACTATCTTTGCAGCCTTTGAAGTCTTCCAAGTCCTCCTTGTATCCAACTAAAGTCATTTTGTGTTTCACAGTACTTAGTCTTTATGTCCTCAGATGTTCGGTCTGAGGTTTTACGTACATGTATTTGACCAAGTCAGATGATGGCCTTTGTGAAAAGCTATTCATCATAATTCTAATCATTTTCATGTTACAGAATGTTTCGCTTTTGGGCATAACTTCAACTCAGATTTAACTGCATGCTTTTTAGTTTGACAATTGAAAAGGGCGTAGCGAAAGACATATTTTGTGAGATTTTTTTTAGTCTTTACGCATGCTCTGAGCTGTGAACCTTCATCAGTAACTCTGGCCTGGAGCAATGATATTAGGAACATGTATGGAATGGATGGAAGTTTTTAAAAAAACGACATTCCAACACTTTTTGGTTCCAAAATGTGAGTCTTCCGTATACATGTACGATGATTCTGTGTTTGATTCTAGCCACAAAACTTCTAAACCAATTTTGTTTTGATTTAGCTTGTAGCAGTTTGTTGCATTCTCAAAATACTTAATAAATATTTTTCAAATGCAAAACAAATCAAATGGTCACAAGTTTTAGATAACTGAGCCTTGGAATTCATTCCTAGTGTGGACATTCCTTTTCTCTTATGGAGTTTAAAAACTTAATGAAACATTTTTTTTTCATGAACTGTGAACACCTTTAAGCTTGAAATTGGTTGACGTTTTCCTCGACGATTCCGCTTCCTTTTGCTACCAATAACCTCAACCCAGAAATCCTCTAAACTTGTTTTATAGAGATATGAAAAAGATTGTGTGTGGGCCCGGCATAATCCATACCAGGTTCATACATTGTGCATTATGTGGATCTGCTACTGTGGATCCGCTATGTACATGTATATTCATAGGTCCACACAACGATGGCAAGGTTGGCGTTGTTGATGTTGAAGAGGCTGTGAAACTTGCTTCGCTTTTCTGCCGAAGAATGAACCAGCCCCCCCTCCCTTGCAAAAATGTGTAACCCCGTGTTTGCCCATCGTTGTGCCCCATCCTCAGGTGACTACTCCCCCACCCCGACATCCGTCATCGGGGCGTTACTGCGAAATCTGGAGATAAATGTGCGGCATTTGGCGCGAGACAAAGAGGAGGATTTGCGGAAGCTCTACAGCTGTTGGTGGTCCCGGCCCTTACCCGCTGACAAAC
Organism: Acanthaster planci; assembly: GCF_001949145.1. The sequence continues at coordinate 1,423,743 of NW_019091410.1, forward strand.
CCTACAACAGACTCCTGTGCTTCGAAACCAAACTGTGAGGAAGTTCTTCTTATAAGGGTCAGGGAACATGTCCCAGCCTGAAGTGGTTGGAACATGTTAGTGGTGAAAGCTTCCAATCTAACTGTTGATCGCACACTGTCTCTACTGACAATAGATTATTAAGTGCTGTTTGTACAGCCTGTTTGATAATCAAATTGTCAACCTGAAATTGATAAAAACCCATCGATCCGCTCACATATCTAACCAGCTCAACATCTATAATAATGGAGCTTGAACACAGAAGACCAGTTCTTACCACAGGACTGAAGCTACCGGCAACATAATTTTGGAGTTTTTCTTCCGTAATTAACACAGAACCATCTCTGGTGGTTATGTATGCTTTATGAATATTATTTCTGTCCATAGTCTAACCACCTGAGAACATCCGTACACTGGCTGGTGACTGTAACATTACTGTTTTATATGGTTCCCCACACCACTTGCTAATGTAGCTGAGATTGACGTCAGGGGCAAAAGGAAATAAACTTCAGGACAATCAAAAGTTTCGAAACCTCAGTCTGAATTTTGTTAAATTTGAAATTTCCCCCTGTGCTTCAATACATTTTTTAGTGACTGAAATTCAGTTTTTAGCATTTTTGGCTCAACAATCGTCACTTGTCTTAGAACATCCAAATCAAAGAAAGCACTTTTCAGACGGTGTGGTAGTCTTGACCGCATGAATTTTGAAGAAACGACATTGGTAGATTTTTTTCAGTGTCGATGCAATGAAGTAAAATGGCCATACAGAAAGTCACTGACTCTGGTTAACTTTATATTGAATACCGTAAATGCAATTTTGATGTACATGTAACGAGTGACATTACGTTGTCATCAAACCAAAATGTCTTAATTGTCCAAAATTTAGGATTTTAGCACTTTTTGCCCAGCTAAGAAGTAGTGAACATCGTTTTTGATTAGTAAACTCTTTCATTTCGGTTTCGACAGGTTTGGGTCTCGGCGCCCCCAGGAGTTGGTTAGCGATGTGTTCCGCTGCCTGGTGCCCATACTCAACAACAAGGATGGCACGGTTATCACACCTCTTCTCAATACAGGGGACCAGGTAAAATGCTCATTTGAAATGAAATTGAAAATGAATTGAAATGAACACGGAATGCATTATAGCGTTGTGTGAACATTCCCTTCAGCTTAATGGTGAGAAATGAGCCCAAATTTTGATTGACAAGTTTCATTTACAAATATTCACTGACAGACTCTGAGAGTTGAGCTGACCGTCACAGACTTGTCGTTGAATTTACGTACTGGCCAGCTGCTCAGCGCTGCAATAAATGCAGAATTCAGGATTTTATCGTAAAGATTTAAATTTGCATCAGAATTAAAATTGTTAAAATGGCCCTGAAATGAACTCAGAAAAGGTTCTTAGGAATTGAACTGTGCAGGTACTTCTAGGTAAATAGCTCAATTGCTAAATGTTTAAAGGATCCAGGAAATCAATTTTTCTTAGAATCTTTTTTTGTGTATCTCTGTACTCTTCTGACTGTTTGACATCTTTTTTGAGTTACGTGAACTGAAGGGTGCACTTTTTCAAACATTAAAAATTGAGCGAGCATTTCTGGACAAGTGAGGGCGCTTTTGCTTTGATGAAAATCCAGGAAGACATGGTTCAGGTTACATGTTTTCATGTTCAAATTGTGAATCCCAAATTTGCTATCTGGGAACATTTCTGTGAAAAGGATTTTTTGCTGGATTATTGCCATATACTAATACACAGCAATAAATTGACAAAGAAAATGAAATCTGCGAAAGCAGTGGTTAAAAAAAACTAGAAATTTTCTGTGCACAAATCAGTGCAACATTGAAATTCAGTGCCTTGGATGACATCATAGTTCTGCTTATAAATTTGCAAATATACATTGGCATAAATACGAAAAAGCATCAAAATGTGGATTAAAATTACAAAACCAAATTTAAAATCAAGTTAATTGAATAGTAACATTTATAAAAACATTTCTTTTTCCTGGCTCCTTTAAATCACCTTTGGAGTGAAACAGAGCAAAGTTTAAAGATCATTGAAGCTCTGATCATTGAATGCAACTCTTGTGGACAGCAGGGCTTTCCCTGGCTAAAGTTTGTCCTGCCTACAGGCATGGGCCAGTATGCGTGCCTTTCAAGAGCTTTTATGACGGAACTTGTGGTGGTCTAGTGCGGGGTGCTTGTTCAGCATTTTTTCCCACAGTTAGGGAACCGCTAACTCTGATCGTTGGCATGAAGAGCTTCCTTCCTAAATTCCACCCGACACTGTGGTTTTTAAACTACTCATATCCAGTGGCCTGAAGCTTTCAATGAATGTTTTCACAGATGAATATTTCCTTTTTGAATATTGGCTTCAGTCATTATGGATGATATGTATTTTGGTGTGTGCTGAACAATTTAACCCCCATAAAAAAAATTTGAACCAGCAAGCCCCCCCCCCAAAAAAATTGAACCAGCAAGCATACATGTAAACCTGGAAATACATGTGTACCTTTCTTCATCATTGAATGCGTATATCATGATCCAATCAGAGTGTGAATAATGACTTTTTTCAGACTTTTTTATGTTGAGTTTCTCTTTTACTCCATGCGAGTGCATTGACGTGAATGTGAAAACAGCAAGTCACTTTTCAGTGACTGTGCAATGACTGACAATTCTGAATTTATAATGCCGCCAACGATGCCCATATACCGCTATACGGGTTTAGGTTGGCTGGCATGCACATCTATGGTGTTCACTCATACCATTTCCTCAGTGCCAAGGTCAAGATTAGCTTCCTGTTAAATTCCTTCTGGTCATGCTCTACGTACATGTGTAGGCAGCCCCTTTCAGACACTCGAGTCTTGACAGTGGATTCTGCTGGGTTTAGCAAGCCGCTGAAAATGGCCAGTGTTTGTGTCTCCTTATCTCTGCCAACTGCTCGCTCGATTCAGCAATGCAATCTTGACAAAAAAACATTGTCGGCCAGGACTGAGACGAGATCCAGTATTGGCGTCAACTTTTTTTTTTTCAGCCAATTGGTATCTTGATTTTATCTAAGGCTAAGTTGATTCAGTATCGTACCATGAAAGTATTTGTGTGTCGAAAAACACACCTAAGCTTCAACGTCCCACATAACAGCACAGTTTTTAGGGACATCACTGGCACTACGCCATACAAGGTTTAGCCACTCGTACGTGTAGGTCACGGTAATCGGTAATGGCTGTGGTGTGATGTGCCAACGCATTATTTCACCGCCACTGTCTAGTCCACTGCCGATGTGTCATACATGCATGCACCAGGATACGTGGAGAGCTGCAAAGTCAACTGTGTGTGTAGGTGTGTAGGAAGGGATGTGCAGGCATGGTAAACATGTACGTGTACATAGTGTGGACCTCTGCACAAAAGAAGTTCTCATAATGGAGGGTGCGATGGCATTGTGTGGACTCGCACATGTCCTCGCACTGTTTTCCCCTCTCTTCAAAACAGTTTCAGAGGCATTTTGGGGTCGAGGTTATTTGTGGCAAAATGAAGATTAAGAGTCCAGGAAATCATGATCAAAACCCCAGAAGTTATCCTAGTGGGAGAAAAAGGAGCATTTTCCCTGAGTTACCTTAACCCTAACACTCCTCAATCCTTCACCTGTTGGAAGACTGAGGAATGTTAGGGTTATTGAAAACAAAGGAATGTCCACACTTCATGCAGTGTCTGTTGACCAGCGTGGGTGGGTGTGTTAGTTTGCCTCAGATGACCAATATCTAAAACAAAATTTTTTTGGTGGGGGGGGGAGTGTCTATAAATCAAAGCTGACTTGCATTAATCATTGGCTCAGTGTTAAAAGGTACTTAAAATTGTACTTTTTACTTCAAAAAAATTCTCTTTTCTGAGCATAAAAGAAGTATTCTGTTGAAGCAGGCTGCACTTGTTCAACTGGTGTTTTTAAAATTAGTTCTTTTGGGGCCAATATATTTCAATTTCAACCAATTCTCTTGTCAAGATTCATGTTTAAAACAATAAATTTTCAGTAAGGAATTTTTTGCACTGAAGAATTTTAGATGAATTGAAAATTTGGGTGGAGAATACGGATATTGAAATGTATGTATGTACATACCTGTGTACATTTATTGGAGCATTGTTACCAGAAATGCAACTTTTAGGCCTAATCCTTTTGGCCTGAATCTAATTACTTCTGATATTTTGCTGTGAAGGGCTTTGACCAGGTGGTCATGTTGAAGGGGATGGTGGAGGCTGCTGTCAACTGGATGAAGGCCGGCTTGCCCCTGCGCATGCTGAAGATTGTCCTGTACTGCCAGGGCAAAGACGATGAGGCCATGGCAAAGGCCGCCGAGAGGGACTATTCCAGAGTTTTCAAGAGCTTTGAGGACCTGAAGGAGTGCTACATGATGAAGGACTTGACCCCCAAGGTACAGCAGAACGTTGCTTGTTCTCAGGATTCTGAGAGTCCACAGGAACAGGGCAGTGCATCAGTCATGCCTGAACAAGCCAATTCAGGCTTCAACTAATAACATTATGGGTTTTTTGCATGGTTGACATGAAAGAGAGGCTGGACTGGCAAATTTTTTTCCAACTTGAATGGATTCCCTCACAAGAGGGTAGCAACTGACTCCATATTTTGTTAAGTAACATACTAAAAGAACCTTAATTCATTACACATCAAGAACCTTAATTCATTACACATCAAGGTTCAAGGAGAGGCTGAACTGGCAAGCTTTTTTTTTTTGAACTTGCATGGTTTGCTTCATAAGAGCTCAGCAACTGACCCCATATTTGTTGCTTAACAAACTGAAAGAACCTTAATTCATTACAAAGTGGGGTTCAAAGAGAGGCCGAACTGGCAAGCTTTTTCCATTCATATAATTCCTTTATAAGACCTTGGCAACCGACCTCGGTCAGAGGCAAAAGAGCCTTCTTCACAGTTGCATTGAAAGAGAGGCAGCACTGGCAGGCTTGTTTCCACTTGGATGGATTCCTTCATAAGACCTTAGCATCCAACTGTATGTTAAGTCAGAAAGTGGAAGAACCCTCATGACACAGTTAGTTGACTGAGAGGCTGTACTTGCAACCTGCGGCCACTAATAAAGCTGAGAATTTTAAAAATTCAGACCTACCTGGAATGAACTGGAAGAGTTTCCATTTTGCAAATGTAGCCATGCTTTCATTTGAACATAGCAATTCAAACAAGGAATACAGTACATGTACATGTAGGGAATCAGGTCAACTTGCCCCCTGGCCGACTCGCCCCCTTGCCAACTCGCCCCCTGATAATCTCGCTCCTTACCATCTCACCCCTTTGCCAACTTTCCCCCAGATGAGTCGCGCCCCAGCCAAGTTGCCCCTTCGCGAACTCGCCCCCTGGCAAACTCGCCTCCTAACCAAGTCGCCCCCTCAGAGGAAAGTCCGCTGGTTTGGACCATTAATTACATTTCTATGTGTCCTTGCAGAAGGCGGGATAATAATCATTAATTATTATGAAAATAATAATGATGGTCGTAACTTGGTTATAATAAACAAGACGAACACAGCTTAACCCTAACACTCCTCAATCCTTCAACTGTTGGAGGACTGAGGAGTGTTAGGGTTAAGTTGAGAGCAAAGAGCATTTCATTTAAATTACATTTAAAGTGAGATTTACTCAAAATCAGTTGCACGGAACAATTTAAACACAAGTAGGTGGAGGTAATGATGTGCCCAGACAATGAATTCTAATAAGCTTTGCGTGCTTTACATTCAGGCTAGGGGGCGGGATGGTAAGGGGTGAGTCGGTCAGGGGGCGAGTTGGCCAGGAGGCGAGTCAGGAAGGGGGCGAGTTGGCCAGGGAGCGAGTTGACCTGTAACTATGAAATGTATGAGAAATTTTATAAAATCAAGCTACTTTAGAAAAGTTGAGTTTTCCAAGATGGTTCTTTGCATGCACATAGCTTTTGGATGGAGGATAGTAAACTTTTACCTGAAAGGATAATAGAAGTTGCTCAAAGTTCGAATTGAAAGTCCGTATGCTGCCTTAAAGGAGCAGTCCTGCTTCAATATTAATCATCTACCAGTCATTTCCAGTTATACTTCCGTCAACAGCCCTGGAAGAGTAACTTGTAACACAGAATTCATATCATAAACAATGAGTCAGTACGCATTTGTAAGTCTTTTCCATCACAAAGACGCCTCTTGAATTGTTTACTGGATTATATATTTTTACAAGCTTTGAAAATATTGAATTACATGTATATTTTTAGACCAGTCTTAAAGAAAAGAAAGGAAGCATACATGGGTATATTGACAGGAAATATTGAGTGAAAATTTTGAAGAGAAATCCTCAGAAGAGGAATTGGTTTTTTTGGGGGGGAGGGGAAGTCAATTTTTTTTTATTTTTCAGATTTTTAAAATTCAGACATTTCAACATCCATTTTTTGATCATTTAGTTTTGAGAGGCTAATCATGAATAATGTAATATAAATTGCATCTTACGATGAATAAATGAAAATGTTTTTTAATTGAGCTGTTTATGTTAAGGATACATGTATATCAGAGTTTTTCTTGCCCTAGCAATTTAGAGAGAGAATTATGTATATTGATATATAACAGTAACCAGCTTGCCACAATAAAGAACTTTGTTATTCATTACACCCCCTCTTCTGGTTGTCCCTTCCTTGAAGCAATAATTGTGTCACTGCCCTGAAAAGTTGAAATTGATCGACATTTATTAAAATGCTGAACTTAAGCGAAAATGTGTCCCTGACCTCTGACCTCGGAACATAAGCCTTAAAAATTGCCTGTTAGGTTCATAACCATTGATTGTCTGGAAGAGTTTGCATGTTTTTAAACCTCGCTATTATTGACAGTGTACTTACAGCTCTTTTCTTTGGTTAGATAACTTTCTGGCATTTTGTTGGTTGTGTTTTTATAAAGATTTAAGTTATAGAAATAAGTTTATCTGATTTGTACAGATATTTTTTGTTGAAAGGTTAATTTGACATTTTTGTTTTTGTTTGGGTTCTGTGTGTGTATTTGCCTGGTGCCCTGCAAACCATAGGAAGTCACCATAGATTTTGACGTCTACCTGTCCTTCAGCCAGCATGACACAAAGGTCGTTGACCTCATCACCGACAAACTGCACTCCAACAAGTCGGACATCCGCATCTTTGACAGCCGCCAAATGATGAACATGGACTCGGTGTGGCAGGAAGACATGTATGACGTCATGATGCACAGTGCTAGGGTCATCACAGGTAAGAAACGACAGGTTTTCTCAAAAAAAAGAAAGAAAATGAAAGGAAACGTTGTCCGCAAACATGAAAAAGATCAAATTTGTGGTTTTGCCTCACCCAGTAATAGGAACGTTTAGATGCACGTAATATGCAAGTTTACAAGAATGCAAATGTGACAATTTGTTTATCGCGCATGGGTGGGCGGGCGTCAAATGCCTGTTTGAACAAACTGTAGGGCCTGCATCTTTCCCTTTAATAAAAGGACAAATGATCAATCTCGTCCAGTAAATCTCTCACAAGAAGTTTAACCGGTCATCATAAACCAAGCATGAAAAAATACCACTTGCATTTCCTATTTGTCATTATTTCATATCAGCAAATGTTCAGTGCATAATCGTAAACCTTCTGAAAAAGCTGTAGTTTGTCACGTTTTGATCCAACATGAATTTCCCATATTTCACATATTGGACGTCCCTGCGAACTACCCGTACGTGAGAGACAATATGCACAAAACAAAGACGTCAGCAGGAGTCCACACTTTTTTCGCGTTCACGTAGAAACGTGCATCTATACCTCTCTGTTTATGGAACATTGCAACATTCAGCACAGTGTTGTGGAGACCATCACAAGACCTTACACAAGACGAAGTCATAACAGAGTGAGCAGTGACATAGGACTGCTTTTGGCACCGTTCATTTGAATAGAATGTGACTTGAATTCAGACTGGAGGTCTTATGTTGGTCTTGTGATTGTCTCCTTGGGTCGTGCGATGGTCTGAAGAGGTCTCGAAAACAACAATGATTCAACCATCAGGACATTTTGTTGGTAAAAAAATTTCCCCCACTTGGTTTCTTTTTGTAGGCCAATGAAAGCAAAGAATGTGAAAGCTCACCAACAGTGCTAGAACTAGTAATCAGCACTTCTGCCGCCTGCCTTTTTCGAAACATTTGTTGGCCAAAAAATAAAAATAGGCCATATTTTCTCAACAATAACCCCACCCCAATGACCACCTGTATAGAATTGTTTAGATGCTCAACATTTGTTCTGATTTGACGCTCACAACCAGCAACGGTTAAAAGAATTCAGAGTTTATGTGACCAGTGACCCTTGTAGATGATTTGTTCTAAGGCCCATCTCAATTTGTCATTTCAATTTTTGTGTAATTTTCCTATACAGTCTTGACGCCTAACTACCTACAGTGCACGGCCTGCATAGAGCAGTACAACATCGCCATGTGCTGCTCCCGCAAAGCTATGAGGAATATGCTGGCGCCATTCTACGTCAAGGAGAGCCCCCTGCCTACGTACATGACACAAGTGCAGTATGTAGATTGCAGGTAAAAGAATTACACTTTAACCTGAACCATGCTGGACCCAACAAGGTTATGCAGCATTTCAGTGGTCCCTAGTCAACCCAGCAAGGTTATGCAGGATTTCATTGGTCCCTAGTGAACCCAGCAAGGTTATGCAGGATTTCAATGGTCCCAAGGGGGTTAGGGTTAACCTTAACCATGCTGGACCCAACAAGGTTATGCAGCATTTCAGTGGTCCCTAGTCAACCCAGCAAGGTTATGCAGGATTTCAATGGTCCCTAGTGAACCCAATAAGGTTAGGCAGGATTTCAATGGCCCCAAGGGGGTTAGGGTTAACCTTAACCATGCTGGACCCAACAAGGTTAGGCAGCATTTCAGTGGTCCCTAGTCAACCCAGCAAGGTTATGCAGGATTTCAATGGTCCCAAGGGGGTTAGGGTTAACCTTAACCATGCTGGACCCAACAAGGTTAGGCAGGATTTCAGTGGTCCCTAGGGGGTTAGGGTTAACCTTAACCATGCTGGACCTGACAAGGTTATGCAGGATTTCAGTGGTCCCTAGTGAACCCAATAAGGTTAGGCAGGATTTCAGTGGTCCCAAGGAGGTTAGGGTTAACCTTAACCATGCTGGACCTGACAAGGTTATGCAGGATTTCATTGGTCCCTAGTGAACCCAGCAAGGTTATGCAGGATTTCAATGGTCCCAAGGGGGTTAGGGTTAACCTTAACCATGCTGGACCCAACAAGGTTAGGCAGGATTTCAGTGGTCCCTAGTGAACCCAGCAAGGTTATGCAGGATTTCAATGGTCCCTAGGGGGGTAGAGTTACCGGGTAGCTGCAATTAATTTCTTTGAATGCACCTTGAACATTATTTCTCCATCATTAGTGGCAAAGACAGAGGTCCGACTTACAAACCAGAAGAACTCAACTTATACCCAATAAACCCTCTGCAAACAACTACACGAATGCTGTCTCCAGGGGACATTGTGGCCAGGTTACAAAGTACCCTCTGTCACATACAGAGCGTGTACTCCTCAATGTATTGACTATTCACTTGAATTGTTGATTCTTGAAGGAGAAAAATGACTTTCGGAAAATGCATCCTTCTTAGAATATTTGTCGTTCTACTAAGCACAATGCATGGAGTTCTTTTAGTTGAGTAGCTTTATCATTTTTCTGTTTTAACCTTCTGTGAAAAAGATAACACATTGACATCACCGGATTGAGAACGATTAGTTTGTTTATTCCTCGGCTAAGTGGGATTAGGGTTGGCTCGCTTGGCAGCCAGTCTTCAGTCTTGTGGAGAATTTTCATTGCATTGACTATTTGCGCTTGGGTTTTGAGCTTTGACGGCATCAAAATGCCAAAGACTATAAGGGCAAAGACCAATTATACTGACAGTGTGATAGACTGTTGTGACGTGACTGTATTCCAAGGAGAAATTGTGCAAATTCTGATGAAAATTGAATGTGTTTTCCGAGTGAATGCATCACGTGTATGCCCACTGGCTCTCGCAGTGCAAGTCCCCGACCAGCGAATCAAGTCTACATCACAAAGTAGCGTTTTTGGTGAGTAATGCTCAACTTTAAGTTTTGCGATGGCCTTCACAGATCGAGTGTCACCGAGCGGATCGGAGAGGCCTGTCACCAGGTTGTCATCTCCTTGAGCGTCACCTTGAGGGCTGAGCCCCAGATGGATCCCTCCCTCCAGTATGACGTCTTTGTCTCTTACTCTCACGCTGACTCAGAGAGGGCCAACCACATCGTGGCGACGCTGAAACGTCTCAACCCTGACCTGCGGCTTTTCTTCGACATACAGGAGCTAAAAACAGGTATGATTATTAAAACAACAGCATATCAGTAGCAGCAACCTCTTCTGTTGGAGCTGAAACACTTTTATGATAGTTTACTCCACTAGTTGTGTCTTTAAGAACCCCACTATCCAAAAACTTCATTTCCTTCATCATGTAAACCGTCAAATCTCATCTCATGTTAATTTCAATTTTGTGTTTTTACTTTCACGTGTTTAACTTCATAACTACTGTATACTTAGTGCTGAGCAAGATGAGGTTTTCTTGAGCTCAAGTATTCTGGTACCAAAGATCTTTAGCAAACTGATATAAATTATGATGGATTTTGATAAGTCAGCATGCTATCCGTTGGGTTATTAGGCTTAAACACACAGTGTAGCACTAGTTTGGTCAAGAACCACTAGTTCACTAGTGGTTGGTTTGTGACGTACGTAGTGCATGTGCAGTGAAGTTGAAGTGCGAACGACCCTAGTAAACTGTTGTTAGGTCATTTTAAAGAGCAACTTAAAGGAAAACATGCTTTCTCTGATTTTATCTGTTGAAATAAATATGGAAGCATCCAAATCTCAAACAAGCTAAAAGGGGCTTTTTTCTGTTCACACCATGGTGCAAATTCTGAATGTAGTTTGCGTCATTCTGAGAAAACAGAAAAAACGACGTGAACTGTTGCCCTGTGTTCGTAGTGGATAAACCCTTATGCATGCCAAGCGTTGCATGTAGCCATTGTTTGTAGCCCTTGTTTGGCATGTGCAAGGGTTTATCCACTACGAGTAAAGGGTGAGGGTTCACCTCTTTTACTCCGTTTTCCCAGAATGACGCAATCTACATTCAGAATTGGCATCATGGCATGAACAGAAAAAGAGCCCTCTTTAGCTTGTTGTAGTTGAGCTCTGACGACAAATGTCACTGCGTTTGATTTATATTTATTTGAACAGACAAAATCAGGGAAAACATGTTTTCCTTTGAGTTGCTCTTTAAGGCGAAGGGGAGAAAAGGTGGCTGCAGGAAGGGCAAAATAGCAAAAATAAAAGTGAAAATTTGGGCACGGAATTCCAAATAGTCTGTTACCACCCCCATGTGACTGATGACACAGAATAGGGGCTTTGCGTGGTAGCCATCTTGTAAGGCAGTTCTTTTGTTCCACAGGGAAACCTCCTTTGTGCATATCCTAGTGAACAAAAGAACTGTCCTGTAAGATGGCTGCCATGCAAAGCCTCTATAAGATAGATGCAGGGAACATGAACAAAATACTTCCTTGCTACTAAGGGTCATTCTCGTAAGATTTCTTCAATGGCTTTGCTGTTGTTTTTCCATTGACAGGTAGCGCATGGCAGCGCACGTTGTACCACTCCATTGATGGCACCAGGGTCATGCTCGCCCTTATCTCCAACAAGTATCTCTCCTCCGCTGTGTGTCAGGAAGAGTACAACCTGGCATTGGCCAAGCACTGCTCACAGGTAAGCCTGAAGTATATCATAAGTTTGTGAGAAGTCCCGTCGCTCGTTAGCATCACTGGAAAGGATGCGTGCATTTCAGTAGCGATGATCTTGTGTCATTGCACTGTACGGTGGTCCTTGGTCGTATGTCACGCCCTGAACCGACAAATTACAGTAACTGTGCGTGCATGTCATGTTAAGGCTTGCATACTCTTCTCATGGCAATTTGCCAAATAGATCTATGCATCATTGGAATTGGCCGACTGTCATTGTTTTTGTCCAAATGACAGCTTTTGCCAGAAAGAAATCTTTCACAGGGAGTTTAGTCCCAGAATCATCTTTAAACCGAATGTGCTTTTCAACAGTAAATTTGGTAGTCACTTTTTGGATAACGTTAAATGATTGAATGTACCTTTAGGTTTGAAACTTGCTTTTCACATCCAAACGACATGGTGCAGTATTCATGCTGTTTCAAATTAACTTCCCGAACCCCAGATTGATAGTTTAAAACAGAACTGGCCCAACTAGTGCAAGTTTAAGTGACATGCCTGAGATTTGTCAGGGTTATAGATCTTTGAAATATCAGCTAGCCTTTCCGTGGATTAACTATCTACCTCAATTCTGCTGTGCATTTTTTTCCGTTCAGTCGTCATCTCTCAAGCTTGTCCCTGTGTGCATCGAGGACATCTATGGGGTCGCTGCAGAGTTCACCAAGGTCAAGATGGTGAACGCCAAAGGAGGAAGGTTTCAGGCAGCAGTGGACGCCACATGTACGGCCGTTGTCGATTGGCTCGCCGACAAAGACGTCCCAGACAACGGCAAGGAACTCTTTAGACAGGATAAGGTATGTTTAAAAAGCCTATTTTTTCCAAGTTTAAAATCAGTTTGAGTGACAACTCATGACATGGAATAATGATCATCAGAGTCAGCGGGAAATTATTTGACATCTCTGTCACTCAACAAGAGGATGGCAACGTTCAGATTCTGTTTTCAGTGCCGATGTTGAATGAAGGAGGAAAGAACATGGGGAGAAATTAATGATGTAAGCGTGTCTACTGTGCATGGAATCCCATCCAATAGGTTATTGCTGTTTTACTGAACGAAACAAGAACGACAGAAAGACGGACTTTTTTTCGGTGCTAATATAAAGTGACAAGAAATGTGGATACTTGAAGTCTTTTGTTGGGCATCATATGTGTGGCCTAATCTTAGGGAGAGAAAGGTATTAAGATGTTTGATTTAAATTGAAAGTTCCAAATGTGCATTCATGAGTCAGTTTCGTTTCGGAAGGTTAGATGTTATATTTACACTGGCATTTTGTTAATGATCCGAAGTAAAGTGTATGGACATTTTCTTCATTCCAGAATTTAGCAGCTGATGCAGACGTAGTCACTGAGAGCCAGAGATATGTTCAATTCAAGAAGCAATATGGCACTAAGGATGCGCTGCTTCCAAAGACAGGGCGCTTTGTGACAGCCCTCCCTAAATCGGTGCCTGCACGCCCGGAAAAGTCTGAAGGTGAAGATGAGGCTAGCAAGTGTGACGTGGCTTTCAGCTTCGCCGAGGAAGACGAGAAGTACGCTCAGCACCTCGCAAAATTGCTCATGAGAGTCAAAGGCATCATGGTCAAAATGAAAGCCACCTCGGACCACGAGCGACTGGCGCTGATGGACCAGGCCAAGCACGTGGTGGCCTTCCTGTCTCCCCACTACACCCACTGCTCAGAGAAGTGCGAGGAGTTCAATATCATCCTCTCACGCCAGCGCCTGTCCCGCGGGCGCATCCTGTTCCCCGTGCACCTGCACGTGCTGCCGCAGCAGCCGACATACTTCCACCTGGTGCCGTCTGGTGTCAACGCCTCAGACAAGCTGTGGCCGGAACTTTGCACAATTCTGAAGACTGACAGGGACATGTATGTGCTGGAGAAGCACACCAATAACATTTCCCTGCCTACCGAGTTGGCCCTCCAAGAAGCAGCCTGTCAGATACTACAGGAAATACAAACACAAAGGTAGCATGATTATTAAAGCTGGTCCATAGCGAACTATTGCATGATTTACCAGTGATGCTCAGGGATCATCTTAAAAAGCTATTCCAGCGACCAGAATTAGAAGCCATCACCGTAGCCCCATCCAGTTCACATGAAGTTGCTACGCAAATGGTATATTGCTGTCGGACCAATGGGGCGTTGTGACTTGCCAAAATGCACATATGCGCGCTCAGGTTAAGACCCCCGCATGTGTGTGATGACCCTGCAAGAATGGCGTCTCCTCTATATAACCAGACGCCTGTTTGACTGACTAAATTGTAATCCAGGAAACTGCACATTTGTAAATGGCTTCCTCGGATGTGCAAGCGTAAGTTAATCACATTGAAAGGTTCCCAGGTTGAAAGGTCAAACTGTTGAAGGGATTTTCCGGGCTGAAATTGCAGAGTAATTGAGAGCATGTCGTCATGGTAGTGTTCTAAAACAGGGCAGCTCGTGTGCAACTCTTTTGGTTTCAATAAAATTTACATGAACGCTTCTTGTATGATGCTAACACATGCAAACTTGATTCCTTGACACAGGACCTCTTCCCTGCCATCCTCAGAGGAAGTGAAGGCATCGCCGACCCTGTTGAACGTCAACAAAGTCCAATACCAAGTCGACCACGCGTTCACTACAGACACTGATTCTGTTGGAGAGGTGAGTTCTCTATAAATGTTTGAGAGCAATAAAAACCAATGAAAGATTGGGTTTTATATGTGACGTTAACCCTAACCCTCCTCAATCCTCCAAAATCCTTCGGGTGGTTTTGAAGGATTTTGGAGGATTGAGGGTGAATGGCAAAAGTGCATGGCTGATTGCGAAGGATGTCATGCATGAAGGTTGTGGGTTAGACCTTGTGTTGTTCTTGCTTAGTCATGCATTAATCAGCCCGATATTCCTTTTGAATCAACCGCACTGCTCAAGAATGCCATTTGCACTGCCTCAACATAATGACAGGAATTGCCAGAGGATTTTGAAGGATTGAGGCAGTAGGCACACCTCCAAGTAACATTTTCAAGAAATTTTGGAGGATTTGGAAGGATTGAGGGAGAATCCGACTTCCCCCCCCCAAAAAAAAATTGGAGAATTTTGGAGGACTGAGGAGGGTCCCTAGCAAAAGGGGCCTTGGAGGCTAGGGTGAATATACGTCATAAATTGCTACATTGGGACTCATGGCAAACTAAGATGTCGAAAAATTGACCTGTAAAGGATGTGTGGAAACTTGTAGCCTTCATATTGATATGTGAAGTAAGCCCAGCAAGTTGAAAATGAACAGTCTAGGGTTGGGGGAACTGCAATCAATTTGTTTCCTTACAAAGGTCCAAATTGCACCGTAGCGTCTCAGCTGGCCTAATTTTCAACTTAACTTTCACACTGTCAAACAGGTATTTTCCTACCTTTTTGGTTTCTAAGGTAATGAGTATTTCAATATTCATGAGCAAAACTGTGATGTAATCTCAAGGAGAAAGCTCAGTGTTACACCGATTTGTACACAATGAAGTCCTGCCTTTTTGTGGATTTTTCGGGAGTCAGTTCTCTCTTTTTTGCTGAAATATTGTTGTTCATGTGCGTAGCAATAAGCAGGCATCCATCCCTCAGTCAGAAATATTTTCATTAAGTAAATTCTAGGCTCACAATTTGAAGAGAAACACCTATGCACTGAACCATGTGCCTTCCCAAAATGACTTCCCAGTAACAGCGCCCTCAGTTGTCCAGGAAACGACGGATAATTTTATGCGTCTAAAAAGGTGCATTTTCAGTTCTTTTAACCAAATAGGAATGTAAAAGCGATTCCATACATTAAAGGGAAGTACAGAGCTTCAGAAAAATTATCTGTGGCTTCCAATCAGATCAATCCAACATTGAATGTCAAGCTTCGTATGTCATCTCCAGTAAACTGCCAAAATGATTGAGCACTCGGAGATTTGTGGACAATTTCTTGAAGAGTTGCTTGGAGTCCAAATTTCTTTCCGTTTGTCTTTTGCTTCTCAGTACTTACTGTCGTTAACGCTAGATGAGGAGGAGACAGCAGATGCACAGACATTAAATGATATGAAGGTGGTGGAGCACTCGCAGTCCCCTGTACAAGCTCAGCCAGATCCTGTCGAAGAAGCCCCTAGCCAGACAGAATTGGCTGTTACCAGTTCAAAGCAGCCTGAAAGCTGCACTGAAGAACCGGTCTTAACCAGTTCAAAGCAGCTTGAAAGTTGCACTGAAGAACCGCTCTTGACCGGATCTCAGCCAGGCAGCACCACTGCACATCAGCCGGGTGGAACCAGCGTGGAACTAGTCAGGACTGGTTCTTATACCGGCAATGCAAAAGAAGAATGCAGCCACTCCGACATAGTCAGACTAAATGAGGCTAGAAAACACAAGGGCAGTAGATCTTGTGCCTTAGTTTGAGACATTAACCTTTGACCCCTACCATGTTGCAGTTAATTAAATTTTTTGTTAGAACACAAAGAAACTCAAATTTACCGGTAAGACCTATCAGTCGAGTGACTCACCTTTCATAGACTGATGTTTTAAAGCTGTGGAAGCATCTTCCAGTGAATGTTTACAGTGGCTGCTACTTGTTAAGATATAATGAATGAAATATTTTCCAAATGTCTCCTGTTAAGTACATGTATTGATGTACTTTATTCTGGATTATTGTAATCATAAGTGCTGTGATGTAATTTACTAAGAAAAGTGCCCTGAGCCTTACGGACCCTGGTGGATCCCCCATGACTTTTTATTCCGATGTCGCTGCTGTGCTTTTTTTCTTTTCGTGAGCCGAGGTGTTAGGATTTTTTGAGTAACTCTTGGACACAGATTTTGTGAAAATCAAAAATGCTGTTCTTGTGCAGCGTCCATTTTGCCAAGAGAGATCAGCCCACAATGTATACTTTTTCCACTGCCATGTTCAATGCACGCGCGCTGGCACACGTATGGCTTGGAACTTCCAATGACCGTAACAGCAAAACCCAGTGTTGGAGTCGAGAACATCACAAGACCAGACACAAGACCATGCACAAGATCATGCAC
>NW_019091410.1:1452208-1467674 GCF_001949145.1 Acanthaster planci
TAATGCAGCTGCTGACTGCTTAGTGCAGCTGCTGACTGCTTAGTGCAGCTACTGACTGCTTAATGCAGCTCCTGACTGCTTAGTGCAGCTGTTGACTGCGTAGTGCAGCTGCTGACTGCTTAGTGCAGATTCTGATGCGTAACATGAATCCTATTGATAACAGCCTGTACTGTATCACGAGGCTCATATGCCAATTTGAAAAACATCATTAGGTGCAAGTTCGATCAGCAACAAACTGTCAACTAATTGTCATTTTTGACTGGTAACCTATGCAGTAAATATATATTGGGCACCAGACAAAATCGCCTAGTGGTGAAGAGAGGCATGTTTTGGCGACCCGAACCATGAACTTTTTCCAGCTTATTTGGTCATTGGTTAAGTGTTTTCATGACTTGGTTATGCCTCTGTGACATCACTGTGCCGACCAAACGAGAACGGAAGGTTGGAGTTGGTTAAGCTCCAATTAAAAATGGTAAAAATGAAAAAAATTTGTCACCCTCAAATGAGTGAATGGTATGCTTCAAAATTTGTTGTTACATGCTGTGAATCAGAGAGATGCTCTCTTCTAGAACATACGTGAAAAGAGAGAGCAGCACTGGTGAGAACCGTGCCAAATATTGAGTAAGAGTGATGTTCATCGTCAGTGTCATCTGCTTCCTTGCACTTACCCATGTCAGATGACGTAACCGTGTCTGGTTCTTCATTTTTGTGGGCCACCCTTAACATGTTCCTGGTTATTGCTTTGACATCACAAACATGTTTCTGATTAGGGGTCGCCAAAGCGCGCCCCAGATTGTCACTGACTGAAATTGCCCCTAGGTTTTACAAGTTAATCGCGGCAGCACAAAAAAACACTTTCTACAGTTACTATTGATGTTTGAGCAGCACTTGTATTAAACTGGGAGTTACTCGATCATACAAAATCTTAATTCTTCTGTTCTCAGTCCCAAGGACGAAGTTAAGATCAGTGACGGCTGTGCACACTTGGTCCAGTCCCTGGAGCATGCTAGCATGAAGGTCCACATTGAGATGGTGATTGCCGACGCCTCCCCTCTACACTACGACATCTTTGTGTCGTACAGTCACCGGGATTCCAAGCTAGCCATCCCCGTCGTTGAGAAGCTGCAGAGGATGAACCCCGGCTTACGGATCTTTTTTGACATTCAGGAGCTCAAAGCGGGTGAGTTAAGACTCGGACTGTATTCTTTAGAAGTAACTTTTTGAGAACTTTTGCCATAAAAAGGTTGATTTAATTTATACATCACAACTGTACGGTGGAAGTCCAATTAGTCGTGAGTTTCTTTTAAATGTGGACATTAAGAGCAAGCATTAACAGTTGAACCTTTGAGCACTGCAGGCTCGTAGGCTCGGGGGGGGGGGGTTTGGGGAGACACCCTCACTCTCTTCCGAGCTCTGCTTGTTGATATTTTTAAAAAATAAATACATATTTTTAATATACCATAAATTTGGAATATACGCCGCTGCTTATACATTCTAAAATGTCCCTGTTGCTTTAACCCGGGCGGGATATGCCGCAACATTTGTAGAATGAAATCAGTCACTGAATGGTGCGCTGTGCCTGCACAGCCAGACACGAGTACAAAAGGGCGCCATGCTCCGCCCACCCTGACAAGTGGGTCATGCATTCGTTGGTTTCCATTTACATTGGCTCTACTCGCGTGTTAAAAATGAAGAAAACCAGTCCAGAGAGACTGAATAGACTTGTAAATGTACTGTAAGTACCGTTAATACCTCACAAATCCTGTGGTGCGTCTATTCTCTTTTTTCACCTAGCGTCCGATTCAGGGCTCTAGGTGAAGAGCAAATTCACACCAGGCCAATTTACAATACGCCGTGAATTGAAACCTGAAGTATACAAGTTTGAAATACATCCTTCAGTTCACGACAAACATGCAACTTGTTCCCGAGCACATTAAGATAGGCCTTTGTATAAAAATGTGTTGTCACAGTGCCAAAAGTTCCACTTTTGGGTTTGACACCCCCCCAGTATTTGGTCAGGCAACGGGCCCGCACTGTTAATACATCAATCCTCTTAAAACGAGAACATTTTTCGGTCCAAATCCTTTGTTTTGCATTGTTTTCATTCCTGTCATCTCAAGTTCAGTTGCAAAGTCCAAAGGATCTCTTAATTGATGAGGTAAAAAGGTTAAGGTCATAGATCAGGGGAGGGGAGAGCAGCTCACAAATGTATGTAGAACTGGGGATGTTCTGGTATATTTGCCATTTTGTCCTATATGACAACTTGGCTTATATCACCTGGCAAAGTTCAGTGAGTGACCTTTTGTCAGTGGTCAATTTTGCCAGGGAACTTGTGCATAAATACCCCGTACATATCCAAGGTACCTTGGCCTAATCTTTCCTCGTGTTTGCTGTGGTCCGTAGTCTGGTAACCAGACTTAATTTGATCGTTTTTTTTATCAAGGCACGACTTGGCAGAAGATGTTGTATCATGCCATAGACGGCTGTCGTTCCTTCATGGCCTTGGTTTCCAACAGCTACATGAAGTCTGCCATGTGCATTGAGGAATTCAATTTAGCCTTAGCAAAGCACTGCTCCTTGGTGAGTTGTGTCACGAGACATATTCATGGGCTTTTATTCTGTTGGATTGAGAAAGCTTCGGTAGAATCTGGCAAATATGTATCCAGTGCCCTTTGAAACAAGAATGTTGCATTAGGGTTTTGCACAGTGATAGATTATAGGGTTTTAGGAATCAAGAATGCTTTGCAACACTTAGCAGGGAAATGTGTTTTGCTTGGTCTTTGAATACAAATGCTGATTTTGTTTTATGAGCCCTGAGTTGGACCAATAGAGGGCGTAATTCCCTAGCAATGCAGCTCCTTTGGTGGGAACTGCAGTTTGCTGGTTCACAAACAACTATAAAACGCACACGTTACAGTCGCATCACTACCAACAAACTGAATACTCCCCACCAACATGGCTCTTTTCAACCAATGAGGGGGTGCTTCTGCTCAAGCAGGAGAGTTTTGGCAAGAAATCATTGGTAATTGATGCTAGAATTGGAATCATTTGTAGTGCCCATGGTGGAGATGTAGTGTAAATGTTTCCATAACCTGGAACCTTTCCACCTGTTGACTGTAGGAATCTCAGCTGCGCCTGGTCCCCGTCTGCATCGAATCCCTGGTGGACCCGTTGCCAGAGTTCCGGCAGGTGAAACTGATCAACGCCACCCCAGGCGTGTTTGAGCCAGCCATGGAGATCATCTGCACCTCGCTGGTGGACTGGATTGCAGGCAGAGGTTGGCAACCACAGCTGGACTCCATCTTCAAGAGAAAGATGGTAAGTCTGCTTACCAGTCAGAGTGGCAGATTTTCCATCTAGTGATAAACCCAGTGAATCCAACAGATGCCAACGGTAACTGATAGAGTGAAACTAACCGTTTCAGTGCTCATGTTGACCAGGTCAAGCACTGAATATTTGGCCTACTTCATCAGCATCTGCTCTACACAGTACATTATTTAGTGTGATATAGAGTATCAAAGTGTGACATCATTTTGAAGCAAAAGTCTAGTGCAAGCAAATGGAGTGTGTGCATGTTGGTTCACAAGCTGGTTCTTGCGCTAATGTCTTTTACACACACAATTGTCCGTGTAACATATTTTACTCTGGTCTTCTATATCTAAAGCTCATTATGCTGCTTGACCAAATCCAAATGTTTTCCTGTTCTTGTGAAACAATTGATCATTTCTGGAAAATTGTATCAAATAAATACTGATGAGAAACCCTGAGCAAGGTGTGTGCTCTAAAATCCATAAATCTTTGTGGTGAGTTGAGAATGCATTTTTAAGCATTTGTGTTTTTTTATTGAATATAAATAGCGGAAAATCCTGGATGCTTCAGAGTATGCTGTTGAGCGTAGACGACTCGAGTTCACTCTCAAATATGGCCGGGGAGAAAAGATGCTAAAGCGAGATGATGTGAATTACCCTCCGTCATTGCATGGTGTGTATTGTCCGCGCGTGGCCTCCGAGGACACAAACTCTGAGGATGCACCTTGTGATGTTGCTTTCAGCTGTGCTCCTGAGGACAGAAAGTTTGTTTCCCTTGCAACAAAGATCCTCCGCGAGGTCAGTCCAGGGCTTGTTATCAAAGAAACAGCAGACACAGAGAATGAACGCCTGGCTCTCATGGAGTCTGCTCGGAAAGTGGTCGTCTTCCTCTCGGCAAATTACCTGGAATCGGTGGAACAGGTGGAGGAATTCCACACCATTCTCTTGAGGCAGAGATACCGCAGCCCGACGCAGGTCCTCTTTCCAATAACCCTGCACAATTTGCCGCAGCTGCCCACGTATTTCCACCTGATTCCCTGCGAGTTCAACCTCTTTGATCCGTTGTGGATGGACTTGTTCCTCAAACACGTGAACATCAGAGCCCTGCGGCAGATGTACAAAGTGCACGCCGACCACAAGGTGGAGAGATACGAGAGCATTGGACTGATTGCAGCCATCCACAGTCTGCTTGCGGAACTCCAAAATGAAAGGTGGGTGCAGACTTCTGAATATCCCGACAAATGGAAATGCGAGATATATATGTTAGAGAGAAAAGAAGCCACACCTTCTTTGTGTTTCCATTGGCAAAGATGGCTCAATGGCGGAGAGGCAATGGGGCCCCTCCCCCAAGAAGCACCCCACCCAACTCTTTTTTTTTTTTTGACTCATGAGAGAAAGGTGAAATTTGTGTCTGTTTTGTGTTCCTTCCTTCAAAAATTAAGTATAAAGCCCCGAACTGTGGCTTCACCCCTCAGAAGGTTTCATAAAGAAATTCCCCAATTTCTGGCCTCCCAAACAAGTTTGCCCCCCCCCCCAAATTTGGTTTTTGTATCTGCCCTTTTTGCCAAACATCAACTAAAAACAGTATCTTCACTTTTGTAAAGAATTGACTTTCGTGTTACATTGCTGTCGGCAAATGACAAATTTATTTGATGAGATGAGGACCATTTGAGATGCTTTGAAGCGTTAATAAGGGTATGATGGACAACCTTGGCTGATATCATATTGTGAGGAGGATTTCTCTATGAGGACTTTTAGTGTCCCCCATGCCACAAATTTGGGCTCCTAGGAGACCCCATAACTATGGTTATGCTGTACCAACATATGCATTCTTGGACTTGACATGCGTGAGCATTTGGAAAATCACAACACCCTCTAGGTTGAAGTGCCAAGCAACATGCACAAGCTGCCCACATTCTCCACAAGTGCTGTACGTTCCACCACACGAATGGCTTGTAATTCAGGTTGCCGAGTTCACACCACTAGAACAAGATTCCGCGGACATGGACGACAATTAAACGCAGAGTTTGCTGTTTACCATCCTTGAAAGCAAGACCTTTGAATCCTCTGTCTAGCTCCTTGTCATGCATGTTCCTTGTTGGAATGGGCTAACTTTTCCTTAGTTTGTACATAAAGGCACTCATTTTTGTGTACAGTGCGCCTGGTTTCCTGTGTCATTTCTAAGTACAAAGCGTAATTGTGTTCCCAGCAACTTATGTAGTATTTAAATTTTTTGGAAAAATGTTCCTTTGAAAGTAGCTATCCAGGAAATATCAAGTTATCTTCACCTGTTATTTGAATTAGGGAGCAACCCCCTGCTCTCAAGACCAGTCAACAGCCGATGCTACTTAACGTCCTGCTCCTTCGTGCAGAGGTCAACAGACTCTACAAGAAAGTGAAGGAGGCTGGTGCCCAGGATGGCGACAGCAGCGATACAGATGGTAAATGTGGCAGCAGTCATGAAGGCAGCAAGGATGCTGAATCGCAAGATGATGATGTAAGTTGGGGACGGGAAACTACACGTAAATGGGAATCGTGGGTGGAGATTTCTTGTCATGTGGGGGGGGGATTTCTGAAAGCTCAACATGGCCTCCATCCCAAGTGAGATCTCAACACGGACAAGTGCATAGTCTGTGGTGCAGGCAAAGGGTGCGCGTATCGTCAGTGACTTGAAAAGTGGGGGATGATCCCCTGGGTCAAAAAGTGTGGGGGAGGGGGGATCTCCGCCCATGATGGATATTATGGGATGCAGATATTGTGTAATTGGGGTTGTTGTGCATGTACAATATATGACATACAATCCATAGTGTAGTGTGCAATACAGGCCTGTAATATATAACATGCGACTGTTTTTGCTAAGAGGAAGAGCATCATTTTGAGTCCTCAATGGTGCTCTGTAATTTCTTTATCTAAGAAGTGTTGTTTTAATTTCACTCACTTTTAATTGCATATGTTATCTTGATTTAGACTCCTAAAGCTTTGAATAAATACATGTAGTATTTCATTGCTGAAAAATGAAAAAAAAATGACATGAACTTGGCTGAAACACAATCCTTTCTCTTAACTTGGAACTTAATTTTTTAGAAATCCATATTACTGAATAAATGTCTAAATTTGGCGTGTCTTTTTCCCCCAATCCATTTCTCATTGCCAGTATCTACTGAATATAGTTGAGTTGCCACCAGTCACTGAGAGTATTGGGACAGGAAAGGAGGAACCAGGAGCAAGATCTATTGTGCCTCCTGAAAGCACAGACCTGATTCTGGGGCCAGAGAGGGAGATGAGCTGACTGTGAAATCCAAACCCTCTCCAGAGGCCCTGCCTTCAAGCGCAGGGGCCGACTCCAAAAATTGCAACAACTCCAAATCGTCTTCTCTCGAGAAGAATCCACGAGGAGCTGTGGACACCAAGACACAGTCTCCCAAGGAGAGCTGTGCCGAGGCTGAACAGGTCTCAGTAGGGCACGTTGAGGAGCGGTCGCGGATAGACTCGGAAGAAGCTGTTGTACCCTCGTCTAAAAGTGGTACAATTACCGGTTCGTCAGTTCCTGAACATAAAGATGACGAATTAGCAGAGCCCAGCTCATCATCTGAGCAAGTTGGAACACTGGACGCGGAAAGTAGAGCACCATCTTTGCCTCACATCAAAGAAGAGACCAGCAGCGATGCTGTTGCCAGTCTAGACGATGGCACCCCAGTGGATGGACCATTTGTCCTTCAGACGGAACAGCCACTAAAGACTCAGTCNATATTGTTTAATAAAACTGAGGAAAAGTTTGAAAGGTTTTTAGTAGTGGCTGAAGTATTAGAATGTTTGCTAACCATTTTTGCTTCCTGAGAGAAATACGTGTGCACTGAAATGTGCTGGAGAGTTCCTAAGAACTTTGTGCTTATTTGATTCACATAGTTAGCTTGTCAGTTTTATAGACCAGGTCACAAACACAGCTTAAAAATGTTCATTTAAAGTGTATATTTCAGTGCCGAATATTTGAACATTTTGCAATATTATAAGATAATTTTCTTACATATTTTTGCCGGTGTTTGTAAATAAGCTGTTTGTTAACTTCACATTGAAGTGATTCAAGTAAGCTTATTACATGCCTGCAGCATGTAGACACGTGAATGCACGGCATATATTGGATTTGATTCAAATTTTTACAATAGTTATGCCCAGTGTTTAGTCAGAAATTTATTTCTCAAGGAAGTTGGTATATCATTATTTTTTTAATTTTGAGATTTTGATACAACATTGTACATGATACCAATACATTTGCTCAGTCCCATTTTATGTGATGTATATCTGGTGTAATTATATCACCTACTAAATGGAAAGATGTATACATGTGTGATTTTTATGAGTTTGTATTTGAGTCTATTTGAATGGCCAACATGACTTAGTAGGTCATGGCAAATTTTGTACTTCCATATGCATTGAAATCGGCCAGTTACATTTCCCGATTTGTACAGAATAAGCAATAAGGTGAGGATGCTAAGTCATAATGGTACTTCTCATATGGTATTGGCGAGGCTGCTATGGTCAGTATTGGTGGGAATGGTAGACATGGTAGAGGTGTAATTACTGAATCCACTTTAACTTTGAGGCTGAGCATTTTTTCATGCTGACAAAAAAGCTACCTGTAGGGTACGGTGATGGAAAGTGTTACATGCATAAGGAGACCATACATTCTGAGGAAATTGAACTGCTCGTGCCAAAAGCACATTTACATGTCAATGAACCTGTATGTGTACGCATGCACTGAGTTGGCACCCAAGGACCATATGATATAGCATGTAAGAACACCGCATCGCTTGTAGAAGGCTGTAGAAAGTATGAAACCCATATGGAAGTCCCAAGGCAAACTTGTAAAGCTTTTCTCAGAATTAATTTCAATTTGGTGGTATCTCTCTGCTTCATTTTTGTACATTGACCAAATTCAGGACGTCATGTCTGAGCAGTGTTGTGCGGATACACATCAGAACATGGGGAAAGTAGGTGCTTGATTCTGACACATTTTGGAAGGTGAGCGAGACTTAGTCTTGCTTACAGCTGGGGAAGATGCATTTGTTTGGAGTTTTCTTTCTTTGTCAAATGACCGTCTTCAGAAGTTGGTGTCTTTGTGTGATTTAGGATGTTCCTCTTGTGTGTGACATCTGCCCGTCTCACTATGCCCAAGATAACGAGATTGCATCTGGGGTAAAGTTGAGACAAAGTTCCACACTTCAATGCCAGACATCGGGATCTATAAGTATAAGAGTAGTAAACACGAGGACAAGAGTGCAAAGGACTCCTGGCAGGAAGAAGTGTTTAATATCATGTAAATATGTGCCAGGATTTTCCTAAGTAAGTATTTAAACTGTCTTTCCATTTCAGAGAAATTTTGTAAGAAGATATTTGGTCAAAGTGCTTAATTTTTTTCATGTTGAAGGTCCGCAAATGTGGTTTCTTGATATCTTGACGATTTTACTTTGTAGTCTTATGTCCTGCCTTTCATGAGAGCAAGACTTCATTGTGTTGACCTGTACAATATGGTGGTCAGTTGTAACTGAGAGCTCAACGAGACCTGACGTGGAAGTATCCAAGATACGCGTACTGTAATGAGGCGCACATTGTCAAACTGTATTGGGTTTACCTTTGACCTTGGATGCATGATTTATTCATTAAGTCTGTAAGCATTCCACTAGTTGTCATACCGCGCATCCAAAATGTATACTTACCTAGGTCACAACAGTAAGTGTATCATGTAATCTGTACATGTATAATGTATACATGTGTGTGGGTTTAGGCATGTGGCATTAACAACGACAACTGGGATTCGAGTCATGCTCGACATTTTGTTTTCTCACTGTTGGGTATTGCAGTAGAAAGCTTCAGTAATGTAATCCTAACTTAAAGAAACCTCGTTTTGATAAATTGTATTGATTGATTTATATCACAGTTTATACGGAGTCAACATCCCACAGTGATAGACGAATTTGTTTCGCAAGTCTGTTATTTTGTGGCATCACTGACCACAAAGCTAAGCTTATTGGCAGTCTCACAGAAACTGCAACACGTTCATGCTTGGGAATTGTACGGTATCAAGTACAGGTGAGGTAAGTTATCAAGCTTCTTCACTGGATTGTCTTATTTGGTTTAAACTTGGCATCATTAGGTTTCAGATGGTACTTAAAAACTTTCAGGGGTGCCAAACAGGGAGTAATCGCTCTGTCTACATACATGTAATTTATATTCCAACAAGTTGACCAAACTGTATAGAGGAAAGGCTTTGGTTTTTCAACTCTGTAAATACGATGGCCCGGGGTTAAAACCCAGAACAAGTTAAAATGCTAACTTTTGGGTTAGCCAACAGACTTTTTGTGGATTTGCCAAAAGACTTTTTGTGGATTTGCCACAAATTTAGAAGTTCATAAACATTCAGAGGATTTTTGCACTCCAAGTGTAATATAAATTTAATGGTGTAGTTTTGAAAGGGGGTTCTCTAGTTCTCTTTTTAAAAATTAATCTTATGTTGGTGATTCTTAGATGTTAATTTGTATGCATCCAATAACTTTGAATTGTCAAATTGTAGTCGGTCATGGTATGTCTGGGCACTGGCCACAAGTCTTGACAGCAGTTACACTTGAATGATTTTGCATTCCATGAAGGGTCACATGAAGACAATCACAATTCAAAAGAACTTCGCAATGTACATTCTGATGAACACATGTTAAATGTTGATGCTATTTTTTCCAAATAGTCGTAACATTTTATTCTTCTTTTGTTGGATTTTAATTGAATGAAACGTCCACAAAATCTCGAATAAATATTTGACCTTTACAGTTTTGCCAAAGCTATTCCTTCTGGAGAGAGTGCAAGTTTTGCAGTGATGAAATTATGATGAATCATGTGACAAGTTTTCACAAGTTATCCAATCTCACTTATGATTTTGCATTTGGTTATTTCTCTTGGGTCTGTAGACGAGACTGCAGAGCATGGCACAATTTTAATTGGAGTGCTTGTGTTTAAAGGGGAATATCTCTGGATTGCTCAATGCATTTAGACGAGGTAAAAAGTGTCTGAGAACTATATTGTTTGACTTTCCTACCGAAGAAAAATGCCCCTTTAATGCGGAAAGGCCTTAATACCCCCTCCACATACACTCCGTGTTTATAGAAACTCGGTCCCATTGCTTTTATGGAATGCCAATGAGCCAAAATTTTCCTTGTGGTACTATCACATTTTCTGACCACAACAATTGCTTTTTAAGCCTTAGTTACGATGGTGCCTTGTTGAAGTTATTCTTTTAGCGTATATGATTTTGCATGTCTAGGCCCTCAATAGCTGTCTAAATTAATTATGTACACCCTCTTTCCATTACAGAAAATTGAGACAAGTTCCCTAAGTCTTCTATTGACAAGTCCAACCATAGACCTCATAGCATTGACCATAAACACTCATTGGGTGCAAATACTGTACGTAGTTTAAATTGCAGTTGATGAAATTGTATTGGTTTCATTAGGCACACTTCCTCTTTGATGTTTCATGTACAAGTCTGTGGAGTTTTTTTTTTGTGCCGATCTGCACTGATAGGCATTGTATGTAAATATAGGAAATATATAATATCCCAAGGAAGAAGGAAGCTAGTATACCAGGTAACATCGTCAACAGGGTCACGGAAGTTTGAGCTGACGTGCAACTCCCAGTATACTGAAGGCATATGCAGGTAGCGTGTATTTTGTCAACTGAACTATGGAGGTAGTAATGGCTCACTGAACAGAGTGAAATTTGCTGTATGTGCACATGTGTGATGAATATGTTATTACCCAGTATAGAGCACCTAAAGTGTGGATTTAAGTTAAAGAGCAACTGCTAAGCAGCATTTACATACTTAAAGAGCAACTATGAGAAAAACATGTTTTCTCTGATTTTTATCTGTTCAAATAAATTGAAAACATCCAAATCGAACGCACTGTCGTTCGTTTTCAGAGCTCAACTATAACAAGCTTTTTTCCTGTTTCCTGTTCATTCCAAGATGCAAATTCTGAACATGCTGAATTTAGATTGCGTCATTCAGAGACAACAAGGGGAACCCTCACCCTATGTTCATAGTGGATAAACCCTTGGCCATTGTTTGATGTGCACAAGAGAATCATCCACTACAAACACAAGGTGAGGGTTCCCCTCGTTTTATGTTTTCTCAGAATGACACAATCTACATTCAGAATTCGCATCTTGGCAGGAACAGAAAAAAGCCCTTTTTAGCTTGTTACAGTTGAGCTCTGAAGACAAATGACACTGCATTCGATTTGGATGCTTCCCTATTTATTTGAACAGATAAATTCAGAAAAAACATGTTTTTCCATAGGGTTGCTCTTTAAGTCTATAAATGTTGTTTAGGAGCAGTTGCAGACGGCTGAAAGTTTGTGGTAAATTGTTATTGCAGAGTTTTGCTAAGTCCTGATTGGGCTTATATGTAACTCTACCATCGCATGATCAACATGACCAGTGTACCAATTGTGGACACACTGGTCATCAACACCCAGACCAGTGGTCAGTGTTGTATCGAATTGTGCCAGGGAGATATCACTGAGTTGGACGTCAAGGACAAGGTGGACGTCATTTGTGTCTCAGTATTGGGACGTGAGTACACGTTAAAATAATTTAATTTACAGTTTTGATCCAGCATGCTGAGTCAATCTATACAATCATTCAATCACACTACACACAACTGGAGAACTTGGACTTCACTACCCCTTTTCAAAGCAGTCTGGTGGATTGCAGGAAGTCAGCTGATGATGGAATCGTATCAAATGCTGAAGATCGATTAGACTTGAATCAAGTTGGACTTACATGTATGTTGCTTTTGCAGCCATCCCTGCAGCCGTTACGCACTTCACGGTTGTCACGCTCGGCCCGGCAGCTCACTTATGAGGTGCCCTCATTTGATAGCCTTTAATGTACAACGTGTGTCATACGTCACCAGTCAGTAAGTCCGACTTGATGGATAAGCCAATCGGACCCCCAACAGTGATATTTAGTTATTCATAATACGAATGGCATGATCTTGCATAATGTATATGGAATTTCCACCAATCAGAGTAGTCAGACTTGAAGACTCGTTCATTCTGATGCATATGAACGATGTAAAAACAAGATACGCAATGGGATTGGCTGCTGCCACTTTTGGTCGATGAGCCCATTCGCTGTGTACAAACGGTTGGCAGATTCATCAAGCCGTAATTTCTGAACTGAACTCATAGTACTAAGTGGTTACAAGGGCGCGAAGCAAGTAATGGCGCGTGGTCTCGATACATATCCAAAGCAGAAAAGAAGACGTCATAGAGATCCCAACTTGAGTTAAGTCTAAAGATTGATCAACTGATCACACAAAGATAGAGCTCTACTGCACAAATTTAATGCAGTTGGCCTTTACCCTTTGTCTGGTAGAATTCTATCATCTTAAGATTGGCGAGTTCTTGATCACACGTTCTTTAATTATTCAGATATTTCAGATTTACAAAGCAAAACTCCCCTCCCCATAGATCGTAATGTTTAGCTTGTAGTTTAATTTGTATCAGTATTCCTTCAGTCAGACGTCTATTCAGGTATTCCATGGTTTTCAGAGGATAGTGTTGTAAGTTTGGATT
Organism: Acanthaster planci; assembly: GCF_001949145.1. The sequence continues at coordinate 1,465,143 of NW_019091410.1, forward strand.
CACAGTCATGCAGTGGAAAGAATCATTTCATTTGGTGCATAATGGCACATATATCGAGATGTTTTATAATACTGTTTGTCGCTGTAGCTGTTAGGACGAGCTGGCAATATTTTTGGATATCTTTGCAATGCCATTAGATTGAACATGTATGTGGTTAACAGAGAAAACTTAGAAAAATTTCATTAATTTAATGACATATTAATAATATCCATGTGTTCACTTAACATGTAATTACACATTTTGGCAGATTTGCAAGTGAATGTTGGTTTCTGCCTTTATGTATGCTAAGTGGCTGCTCCAGTGATAGTGTGGAAGGGGGGGGGGGGCAGTGAGTAAGGTGGTGCTTGAAGGTCACTGTGTAAATCACACTGTTCATTCATCATCATCAAGGAATTTCATTTATGTGACCTAATTCTGCAGGCGACTACTGTACACCAGCCAGCACTTTGATCGGTGCCCTGCAACACAAACTCAATCTCAGCATCAGGGAGCTGGCCAAAGATAAGGAAGAGGACTTACGGCATGCCTACATGTGCTGGTGGTCCAAACCGCTGCCGAAAAAGCTGCCTTATAAGAAACTGCTTTGCTTTGAAAATACATGGTACAGTGTCTTTGGTAACTGGTCCCCTGTCAGTGGGTTAATGTGTTAACCTTTTGTAGCCATTTGGTTTGTTCAGTTGATTGTGGTCCTGTAGTGGTCAATTTTACTTGATCTATTGATTGTTCTGCCATCCGCCTTCCAATTCATGCCTCTGGAGGATCAGAAAAGAGAAAAGTTTGAGACCTACTACAGAAATGATCAGTATAGATGATAAGTAACCTCTTGAGGACAAAAGAAAAGTCAGGGACCCGTAAAAAAAGGAAAGAACAAACGGGGGAAATGGGTGGGGGGCACCCATTCTGGATAGTGGCATGATGGTCGCAGCAGGGTATATCTCTCTTAGGTACCAGCTCAAAACGAGGAACACAGTTTTGGAGAGGATTTGAAAGGAACATGGATTCTGAGTCTTGTGGGTGCTAACAAATAAAGACTGTGGTGTGGAGGAAGTAGGACAGAGTACAGGACATAATTCATTTATGATTTAATTGTTTCTATTTAAGGGAAATTGAAGTAAAACTGAAACCACAATTAACCACATCTAGATCTATTGATGTCATCTGTGCATGTGTTACCAAGGTTAATGACGTATTATTGCATTGGCTTATGTAAATCTCATGTACATGTTGTGTTATGCTGGTACCCTACCTCCAAATTGCATTTACTCAAGGTGTAAGATGGAGGTGATCAAGCTAGATCACTTATGTAGATTTTTTTCCCATGCTATAATATCTTCCTCACCAGGGGTAGGTATTGCCCTCAGGAGTTGGTGGCTAATGTGTTCCGCTGCCTGGTACCCATCCTCAACAATGAACCAGGGACAGTCATCACTCCGCTGCTCAATACAGGAGGCCAGGTGAGGAGAACTGCTCAAGAAGCCGTTGTATTTGCAAACCCTTTCCTTCTTTGACAAGCTGTTTTCTATTTCCTGTATGTCTGGCCAGAAGTGGCTTTTGTTTGCATCTCCCAAAAGCTGTGATACTGCGCAGGCAAATAGTGACTCATGTTACCTGCATCGTTTCACATGTAACACCACTGTCATTGAGTGGTGTCAGGTTGGCCTCGTGGTTCTTTCCTCGCATTCCACCTCCGCGGCCTGTGGATTGGGTTTTCAGTCCCTACCTGATTCCGTGGGTTTTACCCAGAGTATTTCTCTGGGGTTTTCCTCCCACCTCTAAAACTGTAACTGCTTCTCATTGTCTCCTCTCTACAGGTTTCTTCAGGGCTTGTAAGCTACAGTGCCTGGGGTGCTTTTGAGAAATCCTTGGTGTCATTACCAGAAATATATTATTATTGTAATAATAATGAAAATAATAATATCAATCATGTTATTTTTATAAAAAGTGTAAGTCTGTGTTTTTCTGTGTTTTCTGAAAGGAGTAATGATTTTTTGCTCATGTTGCCAAGGACGTCAATCGTTTTACCTAGTATGCAGTGGGGTAGATCAAGATAGTATGCAATCATGTCCAAATGTGCTGATCAGTTGATCCCTTTAAAAGTCAGATTTCGTTTCACAGAGAAGTTGTCAATTCGCGTCATGCATTGCAGGGCCATGATGAGGTAGCCATATTGGTGGGCATGGTGGAAGCTGCCGCCAAATGGATGAAGGCAGGCCTGCCTCTCAAAAAGCTCAAGATTGTGCTCTATGCCACCGTCTTCAAGGGTAAAATCACCACCATGCGCATGAGAGATCCAGAGGGGATTCTGACGGCCTTCAGAAATCTGAAGGAGAGATTCAGCAGGGAGACATTCATCCCAATGGTAAGTTCATTTATGCTAACATTCACCAGAAATGTAAAAGTTGGTGGAAAGTGGAAGGACACTTTTGTAAACAAATTTATCAAATTAGTGTGAACATAAAGTACTGTGACGCGACAGAGGGCGCTAGTCACTAGGCACGGTGCGAAGATATAGATGGCGCTCTGCCCAGTAAC